>CM040628.1:13108830-13417468 GCA_022817965.1 Solanum lycopersicoides | reverse complement strand
TTTATTTGCTAGGTTGAGGGTACTTGGCAGTGAGGTCGTGGATCGAACCCCTTAACCTCACTACTGTTTTATTACTCATTTTCGCCCCTCTCTATTTCCCAGCCTTGAGGTCGTGGGTTCGATTCCCACGCCTCACATTTTTTCTTTATTTTCCTCTCCTCTCTTCCCCAAGCGTTGCGTGTTCGATTCCCCCAGCCCTATTTCCCTTGATACTTTCCGTGAACAGCAGCTAAAGGGGTTCGAATCCCCTTCGCCCCTTACATTTTTTTTTAATTTTTTCAGCCCCTTGGTCATGTGAGGTCTTGGGTTCAATTCCCCTTGACCTCACTTACTTTAATTAAATTGTTAAATTCTCCCAAAATTCCCAGAATCTGGCCGAAACCAAATTTCCAAAAGCTGGAAATTTGGTCACATTTTTGCAGCCCATACTATCTACTTTTTTTTTCATTAGTATAGGACAATTTTTGTAGGATGTTTCACCAATCGTTTTGCATGTAATTTAGGTGTAGTTTAGGATCACATTTAGTCAAGTGTTTACACTCTAACTTTGTAATTTCACACACCATATGAACATCACCTTTGTACCACCTTACACATGAAATACAAGACTAAAAATATGTTTTCACGCCCTCAGACAGTGACTAAAACGTCACTGCCAACATACCTACACATCCACATTTTCATTCAATTTCGCATGGATTATCATTCATGTAATTTCGCGCACATAAACATGTTCCCAATCGATATAAACATATCACACATGCCTAAATCTACCAGCACAAAATACCCAACCTACAAAGTCATTTGGGAGCTAGGGACAAGGACATGCAATGGGGAACAACTTAGTTTCGGATTAAATTCGTCTGAGTCCTAAGGGTCTCTTGGGAAAGGGACCAAGAGTAAGAAGACCCATACCTTTTTGACGTTTTTACAATACACGACCTGCTGTCCAACCTCTCCAAACCACGTTCAAGTCCAACACTTCAACACCAATCGACGGAAGACTCCTCCCCTTTGCTTAGAGTGATGGATTAACGTTGTTTTCTTAGATTTTTGTGAGTTCTTCAAGTGTGAAGAACTTCAATATATTTTCTGTTCTTGAAGTTGTTTAGACAGAGAGAAAACGTGAGAGTGAATGGTGAAAACGTGAGAGAGAGAGATCGTGAGAGAGTGGCTTCAAATTAGGAGTTTTAGTTTGGGAATTAGTCAAACTAGGACTCCTTGTTAAACCTTTAAATAAAAATCTGATTTTTCTTTTTCTTAAATCAGCTAATAATATTAATTAATTAAATTAATTTATCCATTTAAATAAAAACAAGTTAAATCATTGCTTCCACCTAGGTTCGAACCCGGGTGGAGCAAGACTTCACTCCTAGACTCACATTCGGCCCTCTCTCTCAAAATTGCCCTTCCATTTTATTAAATAATTAATTATTTATATATTTAGGGTAATTACGATATTACCCTTAGCCTGGTAAAAGACCATTTTACCCCTAGACCCTCAAAACTTAAAATTTCTTCTTTTTAAGTCGGTAAAACTCCTTCGATTAAATCTTCATTTTCGAGAGCCTTACTTGGTTGGTTCCAACCTTTCCAAGCTCAACTAACTCCCCAAGTTAGTTGGCTTGGTCGTAGTAAGGGTTCTGAGGTCTGGTTCTACGCGTATCAGTCTGTGAACCTTGGTCTAATCGCAAGCATTCTTGACAACCTAAGTCTTGATCCTATTCATTTTAGGGTTGTTACATTATCCCCCCTTAGGAACATTCGTCCCGAATGACACTACTACTTCACGTTGTAATGCCAGTCAGATCATAATAAAATCACTATACACAGTCAATCAATAGCAACAAAATACGGGGCGATAAGGAAACATAGGTTTAAGAGTATAAAGTCTAACCTCAAGGGCTGAACAGGTGAGGGTAGCGGGCCATCATGTTGGCCTTAGCTTCCCACGTAGCACCCTCAACAAGATGATTTCTCCACAATACCTTCACTGTGGCAATCTCCTTGTTCCTCAACCGCTTGACCTGTCTAAGATCTCAACAGGTACCTCCTCATAAGACAAGTCTTCACCTACCCCCAAACCTTCAACAGGTAAGATTGATGCTGGATCACCTAGGCACTTCTTCAACATAGAGACATGAAAGACTGGATGAACAGAAACTAGTTCTGTAGGCAATGCTAACTCATAGGCCACCTCGCCCACACGCTGTAGGATCTCATATGGTCCAACATACCTCGGACTCAGCTTCCCTTTTCTCCCAAATCTCATCACCCCTTTCATAGGCGATATTTTCAAGTAAACCTGGTCACCAACATCAAACTCTAAGGGCCGCTTTTTGTTATCAGCATATGACTTCTGCCGACTGTAAGTAGTAGTCAACCTGTCCCTAATCATTCTGACCTTCTCTAAGGCCTCATGAATGATCTCCGGACCCAAAATGGATGACTCTCCAACCTCGAACCACCCAACTGGAGATCTACACCTCCTACCATACAGTGCCTCAAACGGTGCCATCCCAATGCTGGAGTGATAGCTATTATTATACGAGAACTCTATCAAAGGCAGATGGTCATCCCAGTTACCTCTGAAGTCAATCACACATGCTCTCAACATATCCTCCAATGTCTGTATGGTGCGCTCTGCCTGCCCATCTGTCTGAGGGTGAAAGGCAGTGCTAAGCTTCACCTGCGTGCCCAAGCTCTTCTGGAAAGATCTCCAGAAATGAGAAGTAAACTGAGCTCCTCTGTCTGAAATAATAGACAAGGGAATCCCATGCCATCTCACAATCTCATCAATGTAGAGTCTCGCATAATCCTCGGCTCTGTAAGTAGACTTCACAGGGATAAAGTGGGCAGACTTAGTCAATCTGTCCACAATAACCCATATAGAGTCATGCTGCCTCCTAGTCCTCGGAAGCCCAACCACGAAGTCCATATTAATGGCCTCCCATTTCCAAGTCGGAACCTCAATAATCTGAGTCAGACCACCAGGCTTAAGATGCTCTGCCTTAACCTGCTGACAATTAGGACACTTGGCCACATATTCTGCAATGTCCTTCTTCATGCCATCCCACCAATAAATCTGCTTGAGATCATGATACATCTTGGTGGAACCTGGATGTATAGAATATCTGGAACCATGGGCCTCTGCAACAATCCTGGTCCGCAAATCATCCACATCTGGCACACACAGCCTGTCCTGATACCTAAGTATGCCATCACCTCCCAAAGCGAAAGACTCATTCATCTTCATCAGCACTGAGTCCTTCAGCTCCATCAACACGGGATCTAGATGCTGACCCTGCTTGACTTCAACTACCAAGGATGATTCAGAACTAGGATGAACTGAAACATCCCCACTAGTGGAGTCAACCAAACGCACACCCAGTCTGGCCAGTCTGTGTACATCTTTCACCAGCTCCTTCTTCTCATCCTCAACGTGAGCTGTACTTCCCATGCTCATCCTGCTCAAAGCATCAGCTACAACATTAGCCTTACCTGGATGGTAGTGCACATTCATGTCATAATCCTTCAACAGCTCCAACCATCTCCGCTGACGTAGATTCAACTCCCTCTGTGTGAACACGTACTGGAGACTCTTATGGTCTGTGAACACATCTACATGCACTCCATACAGATAATGCCTCCACAGCTTCAGTGCAAACACCACAGCTGCCAACTCCAGGTCATGAGTGGGATAATTCTTCTCATGAACCTTGAGCTGTCTGGATGCATAGGCTATCACCTTACCAACCTGCATAAGAACACAACCCAAACCAACCCTAGATGCATCACAATAAACAGTGTAATTCTCACCACACTTAGGCAAAGTAAGCACCGGGGCTGAAGTGAGTCTGTCCTTGAGCTCCTGGAAACTCTTCTCACAAGTCTCCGTCCATTCAAACTTGGCTTTCTTCTTAGTCAAAGCTGTCAATGGGGCAGCAATGGAAGAAAAGCCCTCCACAAACCTGCGGTAGTAACCAGCCAATCCCAAAAAGCTACGGATGTCAGTAGGAGTAAGAGGCTTTGGCCAGTTCTTCACAGCCTCAGTCTTCCTGGGATCCACCTCCACGCCCTGATCGGACACAACATGACCCAGGAAGGTCACTGATCTCAGCCAGAATTCACATTTGCTGAATTTGGCATACAACTGATGTGTCTAAGTACCTGCAAGGTTAGTCTCAAATGTTGTTCATGCTCTTCCTTGGTCTTAGAGTAGATGAGAATGTCATCAATGAATACTATGACGAAAGAGTCAAGGTATTCACGGAAGACCCTGTTCATGAGATCCATAAATGCAGCAGGTGCATTCGTGAGACCAAATGACATGACTAGAAACTCATAGTGACCATAGCGGGTACGAAAGGCTGTCTTTGGGATATCTCCATCCCTAACCCTAAGCTGATGATACCCTGAACGAAGATCAATCTTAGAGAAGAAACTAGACCCTTGGAGTTGATCGAACAAATCATCTATTCTGGGAGTGGATACTTATTCTTTATAGTGACTTTGTTGAGCTGCCGATAATCGATACACATTCTAAGGGTTCCATCTTTCTTTTTACAAACAACACTGGAGCGCCCCAAGGGGATATGCTCGGCTGAATGAAACCCTTGTCAGTGAGATCTTTTAACTGCAGCTTCAACTCTTTGAGTTCAGCTGGAGCCATTCTGTAAGGAGGAATTGAGATTGGTTTAGTATCGGGTTCTAAATCGATACCAAAGTCAATCTCTCGAAGGGGAGGGACTCCAGGCAAATCATCAGGAAACACATCTAAGAACTCATTCACTACAGGTACTGAGTCTATGGAAGGAATGTCATGATCTAAATCATTAACACTCACAAGATGACACAATAACCCCTTGGACATCATTTTATTGGCCTTAAGGTTAGAAATCAAGGGGTTAGGACGACTCGAATTGTACCCCTCCCAGACTAACTCTTCTTCATTAGGAAACCGAAATCTCACCACTCTACTACGACAGTCCAAGCAAGCATAACAACTGTGAAGCCAATCCATGCCAAGAATAACATCAAAATCATGCATGGGTAACTCAACCAAGTTTGCACACATAGTTTTACCACTCACAACTATTGGGCAATCCTTGTATACTCTATCAGTTCTTACATTCTCTCCTAAAGGTGTACTAACCACTATAGGATCATGCAGAACTTCAGGCAATACCACAAAAGTAAGAGCAAGCAGAGGAGTTACAAAGGAAAGTGTAGACCCTGGATCAAGTAAAGCATAAACAGAAGTTGAGAACACTTGCAGCATACCTGTGACCACATCAGCGGACTTCTCCTGCTCCTCTCTGCCTTTCAGGGCATAGAACCTGTTCCTCTTAGGAGGCTCGGCTGCTGCTGCACCCTGTGGATTAGGCCTAGGCTGAGTATTACCTCCAGCCTGACCTCTGTTCTGTGGACAGTCTCTGACCATGTGTCCACTCTTACCACAACCGAAGCAGGCATTAGTGCCCTGTCTGCACTCTCCACTGTGAGCTCGGCCACACTTAGCACAATTCTTCTTAGGACGCTGCATCTCACCTCCATTGCCCTTCTTGGGCTCAGGTCTGCCTCCTCTAGGTGTAGCACTCCTCTGAGGATTAGAATTCCCAGAACTCTGTTGCCCCTTTTTGAACCTTGGCTGCTCACGGACGCCAAAGTTGTTCCTGTGGCCTCCATGACTGGGTCCTGCCTGATCTTGAGGCCTAGGCCTCCTAGCATCACGAACACCTCTCTTTCTGCGGCTGTCCTCTACCTGCTGGACATGCACCATCAACCTGGAAAGATCCATATTATCATGGAGCATTGCAGATCGACACTCCTCCTCCAGGTCTCCATTGATTCCTGTGAGGAACCTGCTCATCTCATCCCTGCTGTTAGAAACCAGGGAAGTAGCATACCTGGATGATTTCAACAAAGTTCAGTATTATCCTCATTCTTGCTATTAAATACTAGGGAAAATAACATACCTTGACAGCTTAACAAACTTCAGGGAATACTCCCTGACTGTCATAGAGCCTTGTTTAAGGTTGATGAATTCCTCAACCTTGGCCTCCCTCATCTCCCTGGGAAAGAATCTCTCCAGAAATGCTGTCTTGAACAGCTCCCATGTGACTGGCACTCCACCTAAGACACGGCTATCTTGCCACATCTTGCACCAAGTCTGTGCAACATCCTTGAGCTGATAGGAAGCCAACTCAGCCTTCTCAAATCAGTGGCCCCCATAGCCACCAGGATCTTATGAATCTCATCCACAAACTCCTGGGGATCCTCTGATGTCCTAGACCCTGTGAAAATAGGAGGATTCATCCTCGTGAAATCCCTCAGCCTGTCAGCCATGCTACGAACCGGTGGGTTCTCCCTCTGAACATCCTGCCGGTTGACCTGGGCAGTCATAGCCTGGGCCTGCATAGTAATGGCCTGTGCCATCTGGGCCAGAGATGCCCTCACCTCAGCATCAGTCAACCCAGCTGGATTAACTGGCATGGCCACTCCTTCAGCTGGAGCCTGGGGTGGATCGGTTACCCCAGCAGCTGCTCTCCTCTCCTCTGACCAATAGCTCTCCTAGTGTTCATTCTCTGAAAAACAAAAATTGATGTTAGAACGCTCATAACACCAAGAATTCAGACATTAGGAAAAGCACGATAAGATCAGAAGAAGGGAAATTTTCCTACGCATCATGCAGTCTCTAATTCAGGATAGTGGTGCACTTCACTACCATGACTTAGAAACTACTCAATGTGGTTGATGTGAACTTATTATTTTCGTAATTTAACCTAGGCTCTGATACCAACTTTGTCACGACTGGAATCTAGACCCCAGACGAGACCGGCGTCGTTGACCTCTCAGAGGTCGCAGACAAGCCTACTTACGTCATTCTTACTTTACATAGGTTAATTTTAGCGGAAAATTTGAAACTTTTTGTTTCTAAATATTCTTACTAAACATTTCTAATATTCGTAATTTTCACCATCAACCATCTAACATTAAGAGATAATCAAATGAAAGAATAGTTCAATACTTATAAAGCGTATAATTGCCAAAATGGCACCAATACATAGTCTGAATAAAAACAGGAAAGAAACGCTAGTGGAACATGCTCCACTAGCTCAACTCTAAAACTAAGCTAGAATATAAAAAGTAGCATCCTCGAAAGCATGAGGACCTACCAAAACCGGATGAATGCTGGACGTCCGGATAACTGCAACGATGATCCTGTAGCTCTATCGTCCACCTGTGCCTGCACCTAAAATAGTAGAGTTTGTATAGGGTTAGTACACACTTGTACTAAGTATGGGTATATGCAAGCACACACCAAGGACATGCATGAGAAAGAATAGCTCTTTCCTAACAACATGATTTTTGGAAGTCAAGTCAGTGGACTTGCCAAATTGAGATTAGGAAAGTTTCCAAATTTGGATTAGGAAAGTAAATGAGCTTTCCAAATTTGGATTAGGAAAGTGATACCATGAGAATAACATATATCATCATACTTTTCACATTTGCACACAGCACATAACATTTACACATAGCACATATCATATAGCATACAGTACATTTTGCATGTAGCACATAACTTCTTTCATATCATTCATTCATATGCCATGAGACCTTGGAACCATGGACTTGACATTAAGACATCCCAGAAATGAGGGCTCAACAGATGGGACCTCAACTAGGGAGTCTTCATTAGCAAACACAGAGTCTGCTTCGTTCATTCATACGTATTCATTTCATTTCATTCATAGGCCAGTGTAACCACCAGCTATACCTAGGATGTAGTTTAAGACTTTCATTAGGTTCGTTGTGCAATGACCAAGAATGACCTAATGTCATTACTTGAATCTAACTCACCTTTTGATTATCCTATCCTAACACCTTTAGTATCATTCATTTCATTATGTGCATCATTTGAGGCTGGCCTCATTCATTCATTGGGAACTTTAACTTTAACCGACATAGATCATGTGAGCATCATGAAATCCAGTGTCTCCCCCACACCGAAAAGAAGTGGAATCACCGGCCAAGGTGACCCAAAAACATGCTAGCGTACATTGGAATTTAACCCCGCCAGATCCCTATATTGGCAGTATAGGTTCGAAGACTAGGAGATATAAGGAGACCCATACCCGGCATGCCGGACAGTCTCATCTCATGAGAGTTATGTGAACCTCCGTCCTTCCCAAAAGAAGGCATCACCGCTCATAGCTAGCCTATCGGTGCTCAGTACAAAGTTCCATTTCATTCATCTCATACGTCATGGAAGCTGGCTTCTAGTATGAGGACATCATAGCTCATTAGATGATTTCTCATCTCATCATTAGTATTAAGTGTGTTAAGCTCAATACCTTCATTAGAGTGTTCATAGAGACTGGTCTCTTCATTAACTTACACTCTCCTAGATGAGTACGTATTGGTAACATTTACTTAGGCTCCTTTGAGATTGCTCTCATCATTTACATTAGCCTCATATCATGTTGTCACCACATTCATTATCATTAGCACCTTTGTTTTTCATAGTTACTCACCTCTTATTACGTGAATATTCATTTCATCATATGCCAATGCACTTGGCCATTTAGTGTATCTTACACTCATACTTAACCCTTCTAGGGTTCATCATTTCATTACATACCTCTTAGGTTCACTTATTTTTGAACGTATGTCAGACTTATGTGTCTATACATACAAGCCATGAGGCTTCATTCATATTTCGTCTAAGTGATTCATATCTTTCTAAGATTATGTGATACAAGACTTATGCATCTTGTATGTATGCCAAGATCTTGATTTCGATCTAAGTATGCGGCATAATTCTTGGATATTTTATTCATGTATGACTTATGTATCAATACGGAAGTTTGAGCAAGGAAACCCAAGTCTTGAATCAATTGGATATCATTTATATTTTTAATTGATTTTATTTTAATATTCATAACATTATGACTATAAGTTAAATCACAATATTAACATTGAAGGATTAATTTTCTCCTTAATAATACTCCTAAGTTGGCCGAAGGGTTGTGGGTTCGAACCCCCACAACCCCTTTTTAATTTTTATTAAACTCATCTTGTCCACTCTCGCCTAAACCAAGAGGTTGTGGGATCAAATCCCCACAGCCTCTTTTATTTTTGTCATTTAATTCGCATAAGTAGGGAGGTTGTGGGTTCGAACCCCCACAGACTCCTTATCTTTAATTCAATTTCGCTAGGGGCTATGAGGTGGTGGGTTCGAAACCCCACAGCCCCATATATTTATTTATTTATTTATTTGCTAGGTTGAGGGTACTTGGCAGTGAGGTCGTGGGATCGAACCCCTACAACCTCACTTGTTTTATTACTCATTTTCGCCCCCTCTCTATTCCCAGCCTTGAGGTCGTGGGTTCGATTCCCACGCCTCACATTTTCTTTTTCCTTATTTTTCCTCTTCCTCTCTTCCCAAGCGTTGCGTGTTCGATTCTCCCCAGCCCCATTTCCCTTGATACTTTCTTGTGTGAACAGCAGCTAAGGGGTTCGAATCCCCTTAGCCCCCTTACATTTGTTTTTAATTTTTCAGCCCCTTGGTCATGTGAGGTCTTGGGTTCAATTCCCCTTGACCTCACTTACCTTAACTAAATTGTTAAATTCTCCCAAAATTCCCAGAATCTGGCCGAAACCAAATTTCCAAAAGCTGGAAATTTGGTCACATTTTTGCAGCCCATACTCTCTACTTTTTTTTATTAGTTTAGGACAATTTTTGTAGGACGTTTCACCAATCGTTTAGCATGTAATTTAGGTGTAGTTTAGGATCACATTTAGTCAAGTGTTTACACTCTAACTTTGTAATTTCACACACCATATGAACATCACCTTTTGTACCACCCTTACACATGAAATACAAGACTAAAAATATGTTCTTCACTCCCTCAGACAGTGACTAAAACGTCACTGCCAACATACCTACACATCCACATTTTCATTCAATTTCGCATGGATTATCATTCATGTAATTTCACGCACATAAACATGTTCCCAATTGATGTAAACATATCACACATGCCTAAATCTACCAGCACAAAATACCCAACCTACAAAGTCATTTGGGAGCTAGGGACAAGGACATGCAATGGGGAACAACTTAGTTTCGGATTAAATTCGTCTGAGTCCTAAGGGTCTCTTGGGAAAGGGACCAAG
The DNA here is from genome assembly GCA_022817965.1 of Solanum lycopersicoides. Taxonomy (NCBI): domain Eukaryota; kingdom Viridiplantae; phylum Streptophyta; class Magnoliopsida; order Solanales; family Solanaceae; genus Solanum; species Solanum lycopersicoides. The sequence goes on along the minus strand of CM040628.1, from coordinate 13,407,286 downwards.
AGTAAGAAGACCCATACCTTTTTGACGTTTTTACAATACACGACCTGCTGTCCAACCTCTCCAAACCACGTTCAAGTCCAACACTTCAACACCAATCGACGGAAGACTCCTCCCCTTTGCTTAAAGTGATGGATTAACGTTGTTTTCTTAGATTTTTGTGTGAGTTCTTCAAGTGTGAAGAACTTCAATATATTTTCTGTTCTTGAAGTTGTTTAGACAGAGAGAAAATGTGAGAGTGAATGGTGAAAACGTGAGAGAGAGAGATCGTGAGAGAGTGGCTTCAAATTAGGAGTTTTAGTTTGGGAATTAGTCAAACTAGGACTCCTTGTTAAACCTTTAAATAAAAATCTGATTTTTCTTTTTCTTAAATCAGCTAATAATTATTAATTAATTAAATTAATTTATCCATTTAAATAAAAACAAGTTAAATCATTGCTTCCACCTAGGTTCGAACCCGGGTGGAGCAAGACTTCACTCCTAGAGCTCACATTCGGCCCTCTCTCTCAAAATTGCCCTTCCATTTTATTAAATAATTAATTATTTACATATTTAGGGTAATTACAATATTACCCTTAGCCTGGTAAAAGACCATTTTACCCCTAGACCCTCAAAACTTAAAATTTCTTCTTTTTAAGTCCGGTAAAAACTCCTTCGATTAAATCTTCATTTTCGAGAGCCTTACTTGGTTGGTTCCAACCTTTCCAAGCTCAACTAACTCGGGGAGTTGGTTGGCTTGGTCTTAGTAAGGGTTCTGAGGTCTGGTTCTATGCGTATCATTCTGTGTGAACCTTGGTCTAATCGCAAGCATTCTTGACAACCTAAGTCTTGATCCTATTCATTTTTAGGGTTGTTACAATCAGCATCTGCAAAACCAACAAGATCAAACGTGTCACCTGTTGGATAGAAGAGGACCAGGTCCCCTGTCTTCTTCAAGTATCTTAGAATACGTTTTGCAGCCTTCAAATGTGAATAACGAGGACATGCTTGGAATCTAGCACACATTCCAACACTGTATACAATGTCAGGTCTGCTAGCAGTCAGATACAACAATGACCCAATGATTCCCCTATACATGGTTTGATTCACAAGTCAATCAGATTCATCTGCTATAAGCTTGGAGTTTGTTCCCATAGGAGTATCAATAGGTTTTGAATCAAACATATTGAATTTCTTCAACAGCTCCTTATTGTACTTCTCCTGACTGATTGAGATTCCATTTGATGATTGCTTGATTTGTAGTCCCAGAAAAAACATCAATTCACCCATCATGCTCATCTCAAATTCCTTTCCCATTAATGATGAAAATTCTTCACACAGATGTTTTGATGTAGCTCCAAAAATTATGTCATCCACATACACATGAATAATAAGCAGTTCCTGTTCTCTTTTTAATAAGAACAATGTATTGTCTATTTTTCCTCTTTTGAACCCATTTTTCAACAGAAACTTTGACAGCCTCTCATACCAAACTCTAGGGGCTTGTTTCAAACCATACAGAGCCTTATTCAATCTGAACACATGATCTGGTAGCTCAGCATCTTCAAACCCAGGAGGTTGTTTAACAAACACCTCCTCTTTCAGGTCTCCATTTAGAAACGCACTTTTGACATCCATTTGATACAGCTTGAAACCCATGAATGCTGCAAAAGCTATTAGAATTCTGATAGCTTCTATCCTTGCAACAGGTGCAAAAGTTTCATCATAATCTATTCCTTCTTCCTGATTGTATCCTTGAACAACTAATCTGGATTTGTTTCTAGTAATTACATATTTTCATCAAGCTTGTTTCTGAAAACCCATCTGGTTCCTATCACTATTCTGCCAACAGGTCGAGGAACCAGGTACCACACCTTACTTCTTTCAAACTAATGAAGTTCTTCTTGCATTGAATTAATCCAATCTGCATCACCTAATGCTTCTTTCACATTCTTAGGCTCAATAGATGATATGAATGCTGAGAATGCAACTAGATTTCTTATTTTTGATCTAGTGTGAATTCTAGAATTCAAGGGAGAAATCAGAATATCAAGAGGATGTGATGAACTATGTTTCCATCCTGGTCTCAAAGTCGACTGGTTCAGCTGATCAGCATGTTCTTCTTCTTCAAGGAGCTCATCATTTTTTGGAGAGTTTGAGGTATTCTGACTGGAGTTCAGAGTAGTACCAGGTCCCTCATCACATTTTTGAACTTCATCAGTCTTTTTGGATAGACTATGATTATCATTATCATTGTCATTCCTCAACTGATTATTTGCACCAGCTTCACTTCCTTCAATTTTCTGTGAATTAAACAGCTTAATCAACTCATCTTCATCATTTGATGCATCACTTTTCAAACTTCCATCTTCATCAAACACAACATGAATACTTTCTTCACTACATTGAGTTCTTTTGTTGAAAATTCTGTATGCTTTACTTGATGAAGAGTATCCAACGAACACTCCTTCATCACTTCTAGGATCAAATTTTCCCAGATCATCTTTTTCGTTGTTCAGCACAAAACATTTGCAACCCAAAGCCCTAAAATAACTCAACATAGGTTTTCTGTTGTTGAGCAACTCATAGGGAGTCTTATTCAATAAATACCTTATCAGACACCTGTTAGTAACATGACATGCTGTGTTGACAGCTTCAGCCCAGAAACTTTGAGGAAGATTTGACTCAATAATCATGGTCCTAGCAATGTTCACCAAGGTTCTGTTTTTTCTTTCCACTACTCCATTTTGTTGAGGAGTTCTTGGAGCAGAAAAATTATGACTAATACCATTCTCCATGCAGAATTGATCAAGTTTTGAGTTTTCAAACTCAGTTCCATGATCAGATCTAATTCTAACAATCACTTGATTCAATTTTGTTTGAATCATTTTTAAGAACACTACCAATTTTTCAGGTGTTTCTGCTTTTTGATCTTAGGAATCTTGTCCATGTGTATCTAGAGTAATCATCAACTATCACCAGAATGTATTTCTTACCATTTCTACTTTGAACCTTCAAAGGTCCACATAAATCCATGTGTAAAAGCTCCAGTACTCTTGATGATGTTACTTGCTTCTTTGACTTGAAGGATGATCTGATTTGTTTTCCTTTGACACACGCTTCACATATTTTGTTTTCACAAAACTTTAACTTTGGCAAACCTAGGACCAGGTCCTTAGAAATCAGTTTATTCAATAAAGATGAGCTCACATGCCCTAGTCTTCGATGTCACGGATCAGCATTTTTATTTTGAGCACTAAGACATGTCAGATCATCTCCATGAGACGTTTCTAAGTTAGACACATACATGTTTTTACATCTAAAGGCAGTAAGAATCACTTTCTTTGTGGTTAGATTAACCACAGTGCCCTTTCAGAAGTAAACTTCACTTCATTTCCCTTGTCACAAATTTGAGATACACTCAAAAGACTGTACTTCAATCCACCAACATGATACACATTATCAATTGATTCTCCAAGAGATTTACCCACTTTACTAACTCCCAAAATATACCCCTTCTTTCCATCACCAAAAGAGACACCTCCTCCTTGAAGTGTCTTGAGTGAGAGGAAATTTTTGATACCACCAGTCATATGTTTAGAGCATCCGCTGTCCATATACCAACATTGACTGCTGCTCCTCTCACTCACCTGCAACAAGAATCACTTGTTAGGCTTGGGAACCCATTTCAATTTGAGTTCCCAGAAGGCAGACAAGGGAGTGATCAGATTGTTTCTAGTCCAATGGGGTAGTTTTTGAATCTTTTTGACAAAAGATTTTGGAGCAGAATCAGATCCTTTCTTTGAAAACCTTTTAGTTGAAAATTGTTTTGGGGGACCAGGTCTCTCTTTTGATACTCTTTGCTTCTCTGTATACTTAGAGAGTCTTTCATGAGACTTTCTCCACCCAGTACATTCTTCTTTTAAATGCCCATTTTTACCACAGTGAAGACAAAGCAAATTGTTAGACACAAAAACATACTTGTTGTGAGGATTAAAGGGAGGAGTAATATTCAAACTTCCTAGACCCTTCTTATTGAAATTGCTCTGATTTGTTACACTAGACAGCAACTTAGAATATTTTGTCCACTTAAGAGATTTTTCAAGTTCTTCCTTAAGTTTGACAATATCCTTTTCTAAGTTGTTGCTCTTCTCCAAAGCCAACCCAAGATTTTCCTCAGAGTTTTTCAGTTTTTCTTCAATTTCAACTTGTAAACCATTTGACCTTCCATTTTGCTTTTCAGCTTCTTCATTTATCTGATACAACTGTTTTTTAAGTTTAGTCTTGTCAGATTCCAGAGAAGCCATTTTATCTTACATTTTCAACATTTTCTCTTCCATTTTATCTTTGTTTTCAGTTAAACTGTCAAGCTCAGCATTCATAATGTCTCTTTCAGAGGTTAACTCAATTACTGAATCAATCATAACATTTGCTAATGTTCTCAATTTTTTAAGAGAATAAGTATTCAGATCATGTTTCATATCAAGAAGAGTTACCTTGTCCTCCTCTTCTTCATTTTCTGAATGGGCCATGAAAGCAAACATCTCATTGAATATGGTTTCCTCTTCATGAACCACCACCATTGACACATCATTTGGTTCATCAGGATCTTCTGAGTCACTTGAAGAGTCTCCCCATGCAGCAAGAGCCTTTTTGACCACATAATCAGCAACAGCTTTCCGATCATTTTTGTTGAGTACCAGGTCCCTTCTCTTCTCTTTATCACCTCTTGATTTTTGATATTCTTTATTTTCAGCCTTGAGTAATGGACACTCTCTTATAAAGTGCCCAGCTTTTCCACACTTGTAACATGTATCATTTTGAGTGGCAGTTCGAGGACCATTTTCTCCCCTTTTAAAACCTTTGTTCTTTCTCACAATTTTTTGAAATCTATTGATGAGATAAGCCATATCATCATCACTGGAGTCCTCTTCAGATTTGTATTTCAGCATTAAGGACTTATCCTTTTTGACTTCCTTCTTTGACTGATCATGATTTCGATTGATCTCATGAGTCTTCAGATTTCCAATGAGAGCATCCTTTGTTAACACTTTCAGATCTTTTGCTTCAGTAATAGCATCAACCTTACTTTCCCAAGACTTGGGAAGGATTCGAAGCACTTTCCTAACTTGCTTGCTCATACTGATAGGTTCTCCAAGGCTTCTCAACTCATTTGTGATGGATGACAATTTAATGAACATCTCATGAATGGTTTCACCTTCTTTCATTTTGAAATTTTCATACAAAGAAGTGAGCATATCAATCTTTGACTCTTTTACTTGTTCAGTTCCCTCATGAGCTGTCTTTAAGCAATCCCAGATCTCTTTTGCAGACTCACAGGCTGAGCCACGATTGAACTCATCTGGCCCTATCCCACAGACAAGAAGTGTCTTTGCCTTGTAACCTTTTTCGATCTTCTTCCTATCAGCTTCATCATATTTTTGTCTAGGCTTTGGAACAAGCCTAGTTTTTTCTCCATCTTTCTCTTCAATCATTGGAATAAATGGTCCATCTAAGAAAATGTCCTATAGCTCACTGTCTTCAGCCATAAGAAAATCATGCATTCTGACTTTCCACCAACTATAGAAGTGTTCATTGAAACGAGGTGGTCTAGTTGAAGACTGACCTTCTTCTAGATTAAGTGGAGCAGCCATCCTAGAACAGATGTCACTTTCTTGGTGTTAACCAGATAGAAAGTGCCTGCTCTGATACCACTTGTTAGAATCTATGCGTCCACTTATCAGTCAATGGACCAGGTCCCTTGACACACAAACAAGTATGAACAGAAAGTAAATGCAGTTTAACAACACAACAATTTTACGTGAAAACCTCCTTGTTTAAGGGAGTGAAACCACGACCTGTCTCACAGGATTTTCACAACTGTTTCACTAATCTTCGCAAGCAAAAGTAAAACCAGTTACACAAATGTGAGAAAAAGTTTTTAATCTCACGATCAAGCAATACCTCTATTGCTTGATAAGCCTAAGTAGAAGTTATTCTACCCACTAAGCTATCCTTTCTAGACAACTTAGAATTTCAACACCACCACACTGATTCCTTTATAGATTTAGGAATAGTTTACAATGTAAGACCACAAGAATATATTCTCAAACAACCACACGATATGCTTCTGAGTTTTCAGTTGTTATTGAATAAATCTTGACTTTGATTTTCTATAGCCTTTGCAAATGTTCTTGAGAGTACTATTTCAAGTTGCAAAAACTAAGGAATGATGTTTAGAAAAGTGACATTGTATAGACAAGTCTCTTTCTTTAAACTCTTGCCATTGGTTGGACCGGTCTGACCTTTCTGACGCCGTTGGAAAATGTGCACCTACTTTCTGTACCTGCTCCAGCTGGCAGTCAACGGCCTGTTCATGTTGGGAACCTGGTACCTTCATAAGGTCCCTGAGTTTGTCACATCATCACAACTCATGTTGAGAACCCTGAGTTTGTCACATCATCAAAACTTACAAATAACACAAACTTTGTTAAAAAGTTATTTTCAGTGTCTTTTGGAGTTTCGAGTGTTGGAATGACATTCCTCCGATTCCATCAGTCCCAGAATGTGGAATCTAGTTAGTGAGTGATGTCGGTTTCAGATTCAGAGTCCTTTTGAGGATTTGAGGTCCTAAGTTGTGAAATTATGGAAATTTAGTCTTTGGATTGATTTTGATCAATATTCAAAGTTCGGATGCTCGGATTGGAATTTTGAGAGTTTCGTTGGATTTGGAGGATGATTTTAGGCCTAGGTGAGATCTTGGTTGATTGCTTTAACCTTTTTAGACATTTGAGTTAGTTTCTTTTGATTTTCACGAATGTCAGATCAAGAAGTCCTCAGATACATGTTTCAAAGGTACCATTGAGTTCAGAACGTTGAGTATAACTAATTTGCATATAAGGTTTGTGTGTATGGGGTTTTGAACGAATCTCATGGGTCATTTTGATATTTTGAGATATTGTAATTGATGCCTGAGTGCTAGTGCACCTCGCGATCGTAAGGGATGGCTCGCTTTCGCGAGGCTCGCGTTAGCGATGTTTGTGTCGCTTTCATGAAGAGTCAAATCGTGTTTACCTTCACGTTTGCGAAGAATTTCCACTTTCGTCACCCTCGTGTTAGCGAAGGTCTAGTTCGCGATCGTGTAGGTATCCACTTTCGCGGGGTTCGCTTTTGCGACATCGGAGGGGGTTTTATGTCTAAAAATTTCGGGCTTAAGCCCATTTTCCATTTTTGAGCTTGATAAATCCTTGAAGACAATTTTTGAAAGGATTTCTTGTACAAAATCATTTGGGTAAGCTTCCATGATCCTAGAACTTCATTAACCTTTGGTTATTTATGGATTCTAGCATAAAAATTTGGGATTTTGATTGGTAAATGACAGGATTTTTGAAGAACTTAAGTTCTAAACTAAAATGGAAATTGTGAACTGATTTTCAAGTCCTTTATCAAAATGATTTTCACCAATAAATTCCTAAAGACTTGAGTATTGTTTTCAAATGTTGATTTACAGATTCAAACCTTATTTTTGGAATTGAGTTTTGAGTTGATTGACTCTTTTTTTTTTAAAAAGAAATTGATGTGGGTGTTGTTGTTTCCAGAGATTTATGGTGAATACTTGATTGTTATAGATTGTGTGGCTCGACATTGGTCGGAAGGGGAAGACTCAACTCTTGGAGTGATTAATTGGTTGATTTAAGGAAAGTGATCTCTTAAACCTTATATTTTAGTAAAATTTCTTATATTATTCCTTTCGTTGTTTGCGTGTTGAGAGTAACGAGGATGATGTGAAGGGTTAATTTTCCACTTAGTAAATCTTAATGAATAAAAAGGGGTTGGAAATGAAAAGGCTAATTGATGCTTATGATGATGTGAATTGCCTTGTTGTGACCCTTATTTTTTTTATTCATAAAATACTTAACATCATGAATGTGGACTTGAATTGCAAGAATTGTTATATCTTACATATGGTGTGATATTCCTTATGTGCATTGATTGTTGGATACCGTGATGATACATGTGATAGTTGTTATGTTGAGGTCATTTCCTACAAGTGCCTATGATGGTGAAGTCATGAGTGCTAAAAAGCCGATGAAAAATGGTTCTAACTAGTGAGTTGATATAAAGCTGATAGAATTTTCAAAGATATCTATAACTCTTGTCATAGAGGCAAAACTTAGCTCAAGGATTTTCAAAGAAAGAGTTGTGCCTCATAAGCAATACTTTAACTATTTTTCACTAGGTATAACTTATAGAAAACGCAATAGTTGTTGCCATAAAGGAAAAACGTAGCTTAGGGATTTATAAAAAATAGCATGTCTCATAGGAAACATTTTACACTATTTCATATATGTAACTCATGGGATGCTCTAGAATTCTTTCCTCAGAGTCAATACATAACTCAGGGGTTTAAAGAATAACTTATGCCTCAAGGGCAACACTATTCCAAAACTATTGTATTATTTTTTCGTAGACCATTTTACTTTATGCATGCTAACATACATCATTTTTACTATAATAGATGGTAAACTTTCTAACCTATGTAATGGTAAACATAGTTTGGACCAATTCGAAATTCAAATTCGATGTTTTTGAATATTTGGTTTGAATTATTGCATTATGAACTTAATCACGGATTTTATTATAAAATTTTAAATTTTAAATCGGATATTGAATTTAGTATTATGGATTTTAAGATATCAAAAATCTTCAACTTTTTATGTCGTATATTCAACTCTATCTATATTATATGTCCCCGATATTAATAAGTCTAATATCAAAAGGTCTAATAGATCAATATTCCACGATCCTATTCATTATAGTATTAACTCTAATATTGAATTATACAGCATAGGCAATATGCTAGCTTTATTCCTCGTTATTGTAGAAAGTTGTATATTCGAAAAAATAAGTTATTAAATGAATCGAGATTGTTAGTTATTATGACTTATTAGTTAATGAAAGTGAGTGTGAGGGAGAGCTATCAACAACAGAGAGAAGACATGTAAGAGTTAGTGTTTCAATCAATTTTGAAACAAATTCATCCGTTCAAAAAGTTTTGAAATAACAAAATACATGAATGTGAGTTGTAACATTCATTTGTTTTAATTCTACGTTGTAAATGTTTTGCAAGACACTTTGAAAATTCTATATTATGGATTTTTGAAAGATAAGTTATATTTTCAATTCACGAACCTATAATAAATACTATTTAATTAAAAGTCTTTTTCTGGCAAAATTTTTTGTACTATAAATTGAGTTTCTTTTGGTTGAAAAGATAAGTACTCAAAAATTATTTTCCTTGAAAACCATTTGTGAGACATTAATCAAAAGGTGAAGTCACCAATTCAAGAATAGAAGAGCAATATTCTTGAATGCTACTTGTTTTGTGGCTTAGTTGAATCCCGAAGATAGAGTTGTTATTTATTCTTTCGATTGCTCGTGGGAGAGACTCCAACTATCTTCAAGAAACGTATTAACGTGCCTCTAAGCCAAGCAAGTTTTGTTTTGAATTTCTTATATTTTTATCATTCTTGTTCAGTTGTTCTAACAATTTGAAGATAGTTGTCTCTATGACATCCACATCAATAACGAACAGTGTTCCATTTTTGCATAATTCTAATTTTAAAATATTTGATGGCAAGAATTTTCTAGAAGGCGTGGAAAGATGAAATTTTTTTAAGACGATTAAAGTTGGTATATGTTCTTGAGAAACCTTGACCTGACACTCCTGGTTCTGAGGTAGCAACGGACGAGGCTACTTTAATTAAAGAACAAATTGTCAAATGGCAAGATGATGATTACTTATGCAAGAATTATATTCTTGGAGGAATGTCCAATAGATGTTATGATCAATATTAATTAAATGCAAATTTGCTAAGGGGATTTGGGATACTCTTAAAGCAATTCATTTAGCAGAAGAGGCAAGTTCAACAAAATTTTTTGTTTCAAATTATATGGAGTTCAAAATGGTTGATGACAAGTCAAATACTGAACAAGTACCAAAAATTCAATTTATAGATAATAAAATTGCTATATCTGAAAATTGCTCTTGATGAAAACTTTCATGTTGGTGTTATTGTTTCAAAACTTCATCCATCTTGGAAGGAGTACAGAAGCAAAATCTCGCACAAGAAGAAAGATTTGACTCTTGAACAACTATTGCAGCACTTGCAAATTGAACAAGAGACATGATACCGTGACAATAACCTCTTAAAAGAACCAATCATGAAAGCTCATGTTGTTGAAGAAAAAATCAAGAAGGAACCTGTCAATAATAGATTCTTGAAGGCAAAGAAGAGTAAAAATTTCAAGCGTACTAATTCTAATTCTAAGTCGAATGAATGTTATCATTGTCATAAAATTGGTCACAATGCACGTGATTGTAAAATTTTTAAAGCTGAAAAGAAGAAAGAAAAGGCAAATAATAATACAAAATATGAACTGGTGGCAATGGTTACAGAAGCATTTGTAGCGAGAGATCAAGTGGAATGGTGGATAGATACTGGTGCAACTCGCCATATATCAGGTAATCGAAATTCTTTCACAACCTATGAATTAGTAGGGGGAGATAAAGTTTTGCATATGGGAAACTCATCCTCTGCTAAGGTTGTGGGAAAAGGAACTGTTGAACTGAAATTCACTTCCGGAAAGATGATCACATTGATAGACGTATTGCATGTTCCTGATATTCGAAAGAACTTGGTGTTAGGTACGCTTCTTTTGAAGCATGGTTTTAAAATGATTTTTGAGGCAAATAAATTTATTTTGTCTAAACAAGGCATGTTTGTTGGAAAAGGTTATGCTACAAATGACATGTTCAAACTCAATATTGAAAATGAAAATATTTCTACTTATGTTGTGGAGTCTTTAGATTTATGGCATGAACGTCTTGGTCATGTGAATTTTAGATCCATCCAACTTATAAGAAAAAATAGGTTAATTAAAGACTGTGGAAAGGATCATGTTGTTAAGTGTATTACTTGTAGTAAATGTAAAATAAACCTTGTAAGTATGTTGAAAGAATATCCACATTTTTGGAGTTAATCCACACTGATATTTTTGAGATGGATTATTTATCACATCATGGAAAGAGATATTTTACCACTTTCATTGACGATTACTCAAAGTATACATTATCTTTCCATTAAAAACAAAAGATGAGGCATTTGAGACTTAAAACATATAAAACAGAAGTTGAGAATAAATTGAGTTTGAAGACTAAATCAATTAGATCTGATAGAGGTGAAAAATATTTAAAATCAGATTTTATTGATTTTTGTGTAAAAGAAGGCATTGAGAAACAATTTATTATGTCTTATACACCACAACAAAATGGTGTTGCAGAAAGAAAAATATAACTTTCATTGAAATGGTTAACTCTATGCTTTATGGATTTGGTATCGATGGAAATTCGTGGATTGAAGCCTTATTTTCTGCATGTCATATTTTAAATCGAATTCCTTCCAAGGAACATGATTCATATTCATATCAACTTTGGAAGAATCGAAAGCCAAATATAATTTTTTAAAAGTAGGGGATTGTTTGACTCATGTTAGATTACCAGATCAACATTTGACTAAGATTGGCTATAGAGGAGTAGATTGTATATTTATTGGTTATTCACAAACCAGTAAGGCTTATAGATTTTTGAATCTTGAGACTCCAAGCCCTCACACAATTATTGAATCGTTGTATACTAACTTTTTTTAGCATATATTTCCTAAGAAAAGAAAATTTTGGAACAAAATACAAGTTCTTCTATATCTACTCTTAAAAGAAAAATAGTTAAGCCTTTGTAAGAAAGTCTATCAAGAAGTAGTGCAAGATTAGCCAAACCAAGAGACTTTGGACCAAATTTTCAAGTCTATCAAGTTGAAAGGGATCCTGAAAATTATGCTGAAGCAATGGCTTCACATGATGCTCCTTTATGGCATGAAGCTATTGATGATGAAATGCACTCTATTATGTCAAATAATACATTAATTTTATCAGACCTCCCTCCTAGGTGTAAGTCTATTTGTTGTAGATGGATCTTTAGAAGGAAATTGAAATATGATGGTACATTAGATAAGTACAAAGCTCGTTTGATAGCAAAAGGTTTTACTTAATTGAAAGATATTGATTATTTTGATACCTTTACACCTGTAGCTCAGATGACTTCTATTCGACTCTTGATTGCGTTAGACGCAATTCATAGTCTGGTAATACATCAAATGAATGTGAAGACTGCATTTCTGAATGGAGATCTGGATGAAGAGGTTTACATGAAACAACCAGAAGGATTAGTCGTTCCTGGTCAAGAACACAAAGTTTGTAAGTTTCTTAAATCTCTTTATGGATTAAAACAAGCTCCAAAACAATGGAATGAGAAATTTAGAAGAGTAATAATTTCTAATGGCTACTCAATCAATGGTGGTGATATTTGCATATTTAGAAAATTTCAAAACAATCTGGTGTTATAATATGTCTTTATGTAGATGATATGTTGATCTTTGAAACTGATATTGAAAGAGTCAAAGAAATAAAATTGTTTCTACCTTCTCAGTTTGAAATGAAAGATCTTGGAGAAGCTGATGTAATTTTGGATATTAAAATTATAAGATCAGCGAATTGCCTGACTCTTACTCAATCAAGTTATATTGAGAAAGTTCTAACGAGGTTTAGTCACTTTGACAACAAACCTGCTCTTACAACCATTTGATCCTAGAATCAAATTAATGCGGAACTCTAGTGATGTTCTCAATCAGCTCACATATTCTCATATTGTTGGGAGTCTTATGTATGTCATGCATTGTACCAGGCCGGATATTGATTACGCAGTAGAAACTTTGAGCAAGTTTACTAATAATCCTGGAGTTGAATATTGAAATGCCTTAATTCGTATTTTAAGATACTTGAAGGGTACAATTAATGTTGGCCTACATTATTCTACATTTTCAGCTGTTCTTGAAGGTTATAGCGATGCTACTGATCCAAATGACTCTACATCTATTACTGCTTGAATTTTCACTTTGGCTGGAGCATCGATCTCTTGAAAATCAAAGAAGCAGACATGTATTACTCACTCAATCATGGAGTCAAATTTATAGCTATGTCTTCTGCTGGAGAGGAAGTTGATTGGTTGCGATATATGTTGATAGATATTCTTTTGTGGAGTAAGCAGTACCACCTTTAACTATCTATTGTGATAATTAAATTGCTATATTTCGGGCTTCAAGTGATTGCTACAATGGCAAGTCGAGACAAGTTCGCCTCAAACATAATCATGTGAGGAAATTATTGGAGAAAGGCGTGATATCGCTTCAATATGTGAAGTCCAGATTTAATCTAGCGGATCCTTTGTCTAAAGGGTTAGGCAAAGAGTTAGTGGTGAAAACTTGTAATGGGATAGAAATAAAGCCCGTTGTAAATTAATTGTACTTTATGATAATCCTACCTAATGATGTAATCTTGGGTTCAAAAGAAAAAACAAGTAAAGTTACAATTGTGAAGCACATCAATAAAATTCTCATTTTCAAATAAAACGAAACAAGTAGATGTGCATGATTGAGATTCTTTTCTCTTAATAAACTGTAAGACCGATCTCGGTTGGAGTTGGTAAAAAAACTCTTGATAATTTTTTTTTCGATATTCCTATTGAAGATAAGGATGAGATTATATTCTCTTAATAAGTTTATAAATCGATTCCGATTGGAGTGTGTAGGAACACTCTTGATAAATTTATCGATACTTTATTGTAAAGGAGGATGAGATTAATTTCTCTTAATGAAGTTCATAGACTATATGCAAAGTTACTCTTGATGAATTCACGCACTAAGTGCAAAGTGGAGATATCGCTTCAATATGTGAAGTCCAGATTTAATCTAGCGGATCCTTTGTCTAAAGGGTTAGGCAAAGAGTTAGTGGTGGAAACTTGTAATGGGATGGAAATAAAGCCCGTTGTAAATTAATTGTACTTTATGGTAACCCTACCTAATGATGTAATCTTAGGTTCAAAAGGAAAAACAAGTAAAGTTACAATTGTGAAGCACATCAATAAAATTCTCATTTTCAAATAAAATGAAACAAGTAGATGTGCATGATTGAGATTCTTTTCTCTTAATAAACTGTAAGACCGATCTCGGTTGGAGTTGGTAAGAAAACTCTTGATAATTTTTTTTTCGATATTCCTACTGAAGAGAAGGATGAGATTATATTCTCTTAATAAGTTTATAAATCGATTCCGATTGGAGTGTGTCGATAAAACACTCTTGTAAATTTATCGATACTTTGTTGTAAAGGAGATGAGATTAATTTCTCTTAATGAAGTTCATAGACTATATTGCAAAGTTACTCTTGATGAATTCACGAGATTCTTTTCTCTTAATAAACTGTAAGACCGATCTCGGTTGGAGTTGGTAAGAAAACTCTTGATAATTTTTTTTTCGATATTCCTACTGAAGAGAAGGATGAGATTATATTCTCTTAATAAGTTTATAAATCGATTCCGATTGGAGTGTGTAGGAACACTCTTGATAAATTTATCGATACTTTGTTGTAAAGGAGGATGAGATTAATTTCTCTTAATGAAGTTCATAGACTATATGCAAAGTTACTCTTGATGAATTCACGCACTAAGTGCAAAGTGGAGGACGTTTCAATAAGATTTGAACAGGAAAATTTTAAAGCACTTGGCTAAAAGGATTCAGGTACATGATCGTAAGGTGTCAAAGAATTTCGATTTTCACCGGAACATAGGAACACTCTTGATAAATTTATCGATACTTTGTTGTAAAGGAGGATGAGATTAATTTCTCTTAATGAAGTTCATAGACTATATGCAAGTTACTCTTGATGAATTCACGCACTAAGTGCAAAGTGGAGGACGTTTCAATAAGATTTGAACAGGAAAATTTTAAAGCACTTGGCTAAAAGGATTCAGGGTACATGATCGTAAGGTGTCAAAGAATTTCGATTTTCACCGGAACATAGTGATATGCGTGGAGTATTTCTCTATTTCACTCAATGAATCACTTAGTTCAAGATTCGTTCACTAAGTAGCCAATGGTTTAGAAAGCCTTCACTAGCTAATGGTTCAAGTCCAAAAGACATCATTATTGACGCAGTTGCTAGATTAATGTCTCAAAATATTTTTTTGAATTTTTCAAAGATCAAAATTTCTTAAAATAAGTGGGGGATTGTAAGAGTTAGTGTTTCAATTAATTATTTTAAAACAAATTCATCCGTTGAATTTTTTTTAAAATAACAAAATACATGAATGTGAGTTGTACATTTATTTGTTTTAATTCTACGTTATAAACTTTTTGCAAGACTCTTTGAAAATTCTACGTTATAAATTTTTGAAAGATAAGTTATATTTTCAATTCATGAACCTATAATAATTACTATTTAGTTAAAAGTCTTTTTCTGGTAAAACTTTTGTACTATAAATTGAGTTTCTTTTAATTGAAAAGATAAGCACTCAAAAATTACTCTTCCTTGAAAACCATTTGTGAGACATTAATCAAAAGGTGAAGTCACCAATTCAAGAATTAATAGAAGAGCAACATTCTTGAATGTTACTTGTTTTGTGGCTTAGTTGAATCCCGAAGATAGAGTTGTTATTTATTCTTCCGATTGCTCATGGAAGAGACTCCAACTATCTTCAAAAAACGTATTAACGTACCTCTAAGCCAAGCATGTTTTGTTTTGAATTCCTTATATTTTTATCATTCTTGTTCAGTTGTTCTAACAAGACAAACATGCAATCATTTCTTCAATAGTGCATTATTGAGTATTATATCTAGCCCCATACTTGTTATTTGAAAAATGAAAGATTTCACATTACAATTGAAAATGACTCTTTGGATAAGTGGTAACAAATGCAAGCACATGACACCAAGGAAACAACTGGTACAAATGTCTATAGGCTCATCCTATTATTGAAGCATTAAGTGTCCAAAATTTATTTGCCATAAAGACCTTTTCCTAGTACAATTATTTGCTACTACTAATTTTTAGCTTAAAATCTTGTCGGTATAGTGTGAAGGTTTCCTTCTCTTCTTTTTTTGTCACATGAATTTCGCATGTCGCCTCACCACAGAAGGACCTTATACTTTCGCATGGACCTTAAGGCCTCATTTATTTTCATTATGATTAAGAGGTCTAAATCTAAATACACATCTGATTATTAAAATTTGTATTAAGATTCAGGTGTTTTGATTTGAATACAAATCTGAATATTAAGATGTACTCTCACAATTTAAACACTAAATAATTAATGTTGTTTATTTTCAATATCTGAATGTGCACGTGAAATTAACATTAAATTAGTAAAATATCATAAAAATTTCATTTCAACAAAATATATCACTTTTGATAAAAATAAGTTTTAAAAGTTTCCATAATCACGATTTGGAAGTACAATTTTTTTCATTCAAAAACCTTGATAAACGTCAATACACCAACAATGTTCTTGACACAGTCAATACAAGAAAATTATTAATATAAAAAAAAACTTGGAAAGAATTTATGAAAACTTACCAGTTCAAGAGGGAAAAATGGTGTTTGATTGAGAAAAGAGAGAAAGAAAGTTTTTAGTTATGAGATAAAAAGGCACGCTTAAAGCAGAGAAGCGATGATTTATTATTTGATAACTTATTAAATGAGTCTGAATGTTGTTAAGAGTCTCCTATAGATCTGATTCATTCAGACCTCTTCAGATCCATTAAGAGACTTTTTAAAAAATAAAATAAATGAACTTAATGAGCTGAATCTGAATAATTCAGATTCAGACCTAAAAATCAAACGTACTTAATAGGCTGAATCTGAATGATTAAGATTCAGACCTCCATTAAGTGCAAACAAATAAGACCTAAATTAGGGTTAATGATTCGGTTCGATCAATTATTATTTTTAAAATTGTATCAAATCAAATTTTCGGTTATTGTACAATGTAATACTATAATTAGACTTTTAAAAATTGTCTCAATCATCTTAATTTTCCCTCATTTTTTCATATGGTTTAGT
Source organism: Solanum lycopersicoides (assembly GCA_022817965.1). Classification (NCBI taxonomy): domain Eukaryota; kingdom Viridiplantae; phylum Streptophyta; class Magnoliopsida; order Solanales; family Solanaceae; genus Solanum; species Solanum lycopersicoides. The sequence continues at coordinate 13,390,303 of CM040628.1, read as the reverse complement.
TGATTTTTTTATTTTTAAAATATTATCTCACACTTATCAAAGTCGGTATATTTTGGCATAATCAAATACCCAAAAATTACAATAATATAGATTGAACATATATTTCATTTTATAATATCCTACAATGACAAATAACATAAGCAATATATTCATTATTCTATAATTGATTTATTGAACAATTAAATTTGTGAACTTTATCATCTTAAAGGAGTTATCATCATTTTTGGTTTACGATAGTCATGAGCAATTACTAAAACAAATAGATTCAAGCTAATGAAAATATATAGTAGTGAGTTAAATCAATATATAACTGTCCTTGCGCACGCTGTGAATAAAATTACTTATTGAAAAATGATATAGTTGAATTTATTATGAGGTTTGAGGATAAGCCTCTCGCTTGAACTTGTTGGTTAGATATATTAGAGATTAAATACGGGAAAAGCTAAAAGTACTCCTTTAGATTATAATTGAAATTTCAGAGACATACCTTAATTAAACTAAGGTCCTATTCCAATTTTTTTTAATTTTGTGTACCTTTTGGCTTACGTGACATCCAAATATCTCTCACTCGCCTCAATTGTGTGGAGTCACGGAGTGTGCCACGTACGATAAAAGGTGTATAAAATAAGAAAAAAATAATTTCAAGAATAATAGGACCTTAGTTTAATTAAGGTGTGTCTATAAGATTTCGATTATAATCAAGCAGTATACTTTTACTTTTTCCTATCAAATTTTGTAAAAATGAAATAAATAATGAAAGTTAATCATATGAATTGGAATTGGAGAGTTAAAGTCGAACCAATCGATACAATGCTTTTGTACTATTCAAAATTCAAGCCTTTACAAGTGTATCAGGACTTTTATTTTTAGACAACAAAGATACATATTATGTTACTAGGACTATGTCTAATAAAATTCTCCACGTGGAAATACCATAATATATATATATATATATGTTAGGCTGTTAGCTAGCTAATATTATTTGTAATTGCAGAAAAACATATTTCATTCTTTTATTGAGACACGAGTTATTAATTTTAGATCACAAAATTCAAGAGCTATCCTGAGCTGAAGTAGTCCTCGATGTAGGCACTCTATCAAAAGAACCATTGTGGATATTCTTTCCCTTTTCTTGTACAACGTGTTCGCTCCAAATTTTGCCACGTGTATAAGCTATTTTTTCCCAATACTAATTGTCCAAATATGTAGTCCTACTCCTGGCTACAAATTAAAAACACATCAACATTAGAGTTATAATAAGTAGTTATTCCATAGTTAAATTCTCTACTTATTGGGAAATTGACCCCATATCCAATTGATCTCACAACCACTCCTCAATTACACTTCGTCGATATTAGTTAATTATAATTGAATTCAATACCGTTATAAGCCTTAAAAATATTTTTATAAAATATTAATGTTGATAAAAATATATTTTTAATAATAATTAAGTTATTTTTATTAATTAATTGTCAGTAAAAAATATCTTTGATGTAGTGTTAAAGTTATAAAGCAAAGCTACTATTATATTAATAATTTCACAATTTTCAATGCAGCATTATTATCTTGCTATAAGTGGGCCTAGTCAAAGTATCATTTTCTTATCCCTAGCTCCCAACTATAGTTTCCATCAATACTCAGAAAATAGACATGTGATCGATCAGTTGAAAATAAATATTGTTATCATTAATAATATGTTGCACGACTTATTGATAAAACCATATAAATAAATAGGTAGTTATTGTTTGACCACATATTAATAACTTGTTATATACTGGATTATTCAAATAAACAAATGATTGGATGTAGAGAAGTATAAATAACACATTTGATTTATGTTATAATATAAGAATAATTAGTTAATTAAACAACAGTTGATATTTTCCCTTTCTTCCTTTAATATGACTGTGTATGATCGATAATTATTTAATTTTGTTGGTTTAGCTAATGTCTTTTGACAGGAAAAATCATATGTATATAACAAGAACAAGAAGAAGAAAAAGGAGAAAACTACTTTGTATAGTCATCCACCAAATTAATAACTACCAAGTATATAAATTAATTATTGTATGATTTACATAAAAAAAATGTATATTTTTTATACAAAATAACATACATGTCTTATTTACTACATATGCAGAGAAATTACTATATGTTTTCGCATATGTACTTGCAAAAATATTATTCGGAAAGTCTATCCGTGCTTGAACTAAACAATTTAAAATAGTAGCAAAAATAAAAGAAATTGTTGTGAAATCTTTTTACCTCATCACTTGCATGTTGAAGTCTTTCTAACCATCACCATGAATTATGGTGTAGTACTGAAATTGTTTCACTTTTAACCAGATATCTCAAATTTGAATCCTCAATATGAAGAAATTTTTATTAAAAGTGTAATCTTACCGTCCAATTACGAACTACGAACAATGGATAGAAAACTAAAAAAAAAGGATCCTAATAATATTAACATGACATGACCAATGCCAAGAAAACCACGCCTACAAAAATGAGAATAAGAACATTATTATTAGTCAACTAACAAAGACATAAATAACAGTAATAGTGCTATTCTAGATGCCGTTTATATTATTCTATCTATCTAAATGATTCTTTTTAGCCTTTTTCATAAAGACATTGAATAACACCAAGGAAAAACAATGGAGTTAGCAACCAAACTAAGATTTAAACAAGAAAAATTAGTTAGTTCTTAAATTTCGTTATTCAAATTTAAATCCTCTTTAACCCTATCTATTTAACGTCTCAAACACCTAATTAATTTCCTTATATACAAGAAAATGAATTCATCAGATCAAAATCGATTTATTGAATGTATGCACATGTTGATAAATAATATCTCTAGAATATGCTTAAATAGTATGACGAAATTGATTTTTGTTTTGTGATTTAGATTGAAAAAGTTTGACGCATATGTTGAGATAATTTATAATTCATAAAAGGAAAGAAATTATTATTTGTTATATTGAGACTTTTTCTTTTTTTTCTTTTTTTTTTTTGTTACGTTGAGATTCCTTGAGAAAAAACATTTTTAATTTTGCCAAAAAAAAAGAGAAGAAGGTTCATAGTCTTTCTTTTTTTTTTAATCAGATGCCACTTAGTGTTAATGGTGTCTCGTTTTCTTGAATAGCTTAATATTTTTTTTCAATGATTTAAAATGAAATTGAAAGAAATCAACGAAAATGAAGTATGGATAACATTACAAAATTTGAAGAGCACCATTTAGTAGCAATAAAGATAAACAAACACATATGCCAAAATTAAATTATTATTTTTTTTGCTAATAAATAGGAAAAGGAGAAATCTAATAATAAAACAAGGCTTTCATCTTCTTGGACATGTATAGACGGCTAATCAATATTTAAATTTTGTTTCATCGAATCCAAGAAAAAATAATTGTTTAGAAAAGTAAATTTCTTTAAAATGATTTTGTAAAAAAAAAAAATTAGAAAAAACAAGTTATAAATGACATTTCATATTCATAATATTTCCGTCATCTAATTTTAACACACTTCATCTTCACCCTACTCTGTAAATCGGATCACACTATTCATCTATTCTTTGGTATGACACAAAGTATTCAAGAAAACATTTTTATCGAATGAAAAAGAAATGAAATTTTCGTGTTTGATTGTAGAAAAATAATTTATTTTTTGCAGAACGAAAGAAATGACTATTCACACATTTCAGCAGAATTTATCGTTTCTGATTATTTCATATATTAATTCATATTATTGTATTAACCAACACATATTATAGATAATATTAACCTTTAATACCCAAAAATTTCATACAAATTTATATTAGATGTGCTACTTTTTTAAATTTTAAAGAGACTAAGATTCGGGAACTTTGGGCCGTAACGGATAACTCAATATATTTATAGCTTATGTCCCAATTTATGTTAGAATTTTGATCAAAATTAATAAAAAATTACTTCGATTATGGTATTTTAATTTCTTTGGTTATTATAAATTATCAAATATTGTAATTTATAGTAGTTTAACTGCAATTTATAAATATATAATTATTGAAAAAATTATTGGCTTACATATTAATGTTTTTCTTTTCATCAATATCTATAGAAGGTTCATGAGATATCCTTTCTTTCTTTTTTTTCTTGAAAAAATCACAAGGTCTAGAATTTTGCTAGACATCTCAATGACTAAATTTGATATCCGTATATTCATCATCATCAATATCTTTAGAAGTTTTATCATCATCAATATCTTTAGAGATACTCTCTCTTCCCCTTTTCAAGAAATTTGATATCCGTATATTTATCACCATCAATATCTTTAAAAGTTTTATCATCACCAATATCTTTAGATCATGAGATACTCTTTCTTCCCTTTTTCAAAAAATTTGATATCCTTATATTCATCACCATCAATAAATTTAGAAGTTTTATCATCACCAATATATTTAGATCTTGAGATACTCTCTCTTTCCCTTTTCTTGAAAAAATCAGAAGGCCTAAAAATTTGCTGGACATCTCAATATCAAAATTTGGTAGCCATATATTCATCATTAGAAGAAGAAGAGATAAAGTGAAGGTTTCCACTATTGTTGATTACAATTAATAGTCAATTTTTCATTTTATTTTATAGGCTAAATAATTATAAATTGTTATGAAAAATGAAAAAGATTTGACCTTTTCATCTTCCATTTACTTAAATGTGTATTAGTATGATGGAAGTTTTAAAGGAACATGATGTAATGCATTAAATATTTTTTTTTTATTTTTTTTTTTAAATTACAACAAAAATAAAATGTCAAAAAAAAGAAATAAAACATAAATAGAAATACTGGTCATAGAGAGGTGCCACATGGGATTTTCTATATCCAGCTTTATATATATATAGATAGATAGATAGATAGATTTTGATCAAAATTAATAAAAAACTACTTTGATCATGATATTTTAATTTCTTTCGTTATTATAAATTGTTAAGTATTGTAATTTATAATTGTTTAACTGTAATTTATAAATATAAAATTATTGAAAAAACCTTTTTAATTATTGGAAATGTCTTTACTCTATTTATCTCAATTGATGTGGTACTACGGATGGAATTCGGAGAGTTAAACAATTTTCATACCATTTTAAAAATATTTTAAATTGTTAATTTGTTGCTATTTCACGAGGAAATCCACATCGATGTACTGAAAATGAAGGACCCATGATAATGACAGAACGTTTATAATACTTTTTATGTAATTTCTTAATTTATAAATTACTTAAAATTCATGTCAATAATTTAAGACAAAAATGTCATTTAACGCCATTTGAATATCTTGCATGTCTATGAAGACATGTATGCTTGTAGACTGTTTTAATAAGTAGTAATGTTCTTTTTAAAGATATGTTTCACTTATTAACCAAATATCAAAAAGCTACTTTTTCAGTATAATTATTTTTTATTATAAAATAAGTCATTTTTGAAAAAAAAATGTTTTTCAATTAATTTCTGCATAAGAACGTGACCGTCTCAATCAATTTGGAGGCCTAAAAATTAAAGGAAAAAGGATCAAAAATATTCCTTAACTTTGTTTATTGGTTAACTATGCCCTTACCGTTAAAGTGAAGTTAATTTTACCCCTATCGTTACTAATCTCACCATATATACCCCTCATTTGACGAAAAGTTCCAAATCAATTCAAATTAACCCGATTTCAGTTGAAATTATCCGATTTTCTCTTTTCAATCCAAACCCAACCCACTAAACCAAATGAATCATTACCAAATTAAAACTCAAACCCGTCTCTCTAATATTCTTCATCTCCTTTGGCGATATATTCGTCGGCGTAATCGGCGTACCTGGCGTCGGCGGACTTGCCGGCATCGACTGAGATCTCTGGTACTTGCTAGATCCTTCTCCTGATTCACCACCTATATACGAGAATCAATTCCAATCCAGAAATTTAAGTTAATACTGGATCGATCTTCATCAATTATCTTTACATATATACAACTTTAATTTTACTTCGTCAATTTTCTCCTAATTTTCATGCATACAACAGAAATGGATTTTACATATGTATATTTATTTTGTTGGAATTAAGAGTACCAGTTTGAATAGTGAGTCTCTTTCTGAGTTTGCCGAGTCCTTTATCAGGGCTGGGATGAAGAAGATGAAGAAGATGAAAGAATATTTGAGAGATGAGTTTGAGTTTTAATTTGGTAATGATTCATTTGATTTAGTGGGTCAGGTTTTAATTGAAAAGAGAAAATCAGGTAATTTCAATTGAAATTGGGTTAATTTGAATTGATTTGGGGCTTTTCATCAAATGAGGGGTATATATGGTGAGATTAGTAATGGTAGGGGTACAATTAACTTCACTTTAACGGTAAGGGTATAGTTAACTAATAAAATAAAGCTGAGGGATATTTTTAACCCTTTTCCCAAAATTAAATTCATACTCAATATATTCTACAAGTGAAGCCTCGAGAAAGTAGAAATATAATATGCACATACTTAAAAAGTAAGAATGTAAAGAATGAAATTTTTAATGAAAAATATAATATAAAGCTAGAATAATAAGATCCTACTCAAAAATTTAAAAAGTCTATATAATGATATTGAAATAGTTGTCTTAAATTTGATAAGTAGATATAATGATATTAATTTGATAATATTAATTTGCTGCTGTACTTGAAATTTAGAATACACCAAAAATATATTTTATTTTTTTATATAAACACACAATAGCAGATTTTACATTATGCTAAAGATTTGACCGTTTGGTAGACTTTAGAATTTTTAATATTAAAAGCATAAAGATAGAAAAGGGCGCAAACAGATACTCCCTCCGTTTAAAAAATAATATCTCAATTTCTTTTTTAGTTTGTTTAAAAAAGAATGATCCCTTTCATTTTTTGGCAACACTTTAACTTTAACTTTCCACGTGACATGTTTAAGACCACAAGATTAAAAGACATTTTGATACATTTGACATAACTTTAATTTAGAACCACAAGATTAAAAAGTCTTCTTTCTTTTCTTAAACTCGTTCCAAGTCAAATTAGGCCATCCTTTTTGAAACGGAAGGAGTATATATATATATATATATATATATATATATATATATATATATATATATATATATAGTAATGTTGGTTCATGATAATCGCTACGATATAAATAAGTCAACAAAATAGATATAGTTATGTAAGAAAGGATGTAACAATTTACTAAACACTGTTTCGTCTCTCAATTGTTACAATGACCTCCATATTAAATAATGTACACATTTACTATTGTATATGTTCGATCCATTTTTTCTTTCAAATCTATCAATATCTCAGTTTTCAATTATTACAACGATCTCTACATAAAATAAAATAAATAATTACTATTATTTTCTATGAAAAAATATATTTTTAAATTTATCAATATATATAAGAAAATTTGGAAGCTTTACAAAATTTTTGATCTCAAACAATTGCTTTAATGACCTTATAATTGATACGACCTCCCTAGGAAGCACCCATATCATTTGTATATTGACAATATTTCGTCTTGTTTTCTTTTTCATTTTACCATCCCCATTTAAGGACCCAAATTTATAGAATAGTATACTTTGTGAGATTTGATTGACAAGAAATTAATAGGGTAAATGAAACGTGACATAAATTTCTACTCAAGTGGAGCATGTCTTATCAATTCCATTGGATGGTTATTTTATAAACACAACAAAAGTATTCACATCAATAATTTGAGTTGACCAAAGTCAACCCTTCAGAGCTTGGTCTTTTATATTTGGTCCACATAGCATTATGTTATGCCCCCCTCCAAAATGTACAACTAGTGCAATCACTAACATATTTATTCCATTCATTTTAATTTATTTGATGGAATTTAATTTAACTTGGAGTATAGCAAAACAAAAAATATAAAATTTATAGTATCAAAGATATTTTCATGATTGTATGGTATTTAATGATAATTAAGCTAATTACATAAAATATCAATAAATTTTGTAGGTACTCGATTTATAAAGCTTGAGAATATAAGAAGATATCAACATACTGAAAATGTTAAGAGCATGTTTGGATGGGCTTAAAAGCTGGTCAAACTGATTTAAAAGTCAGTTTTTGACTTATTAGAATGTTTGACAAATATTAAAGTAACTTATTTTAAGTCAAAAATTACTTATTTTAAGCCAAAAGTTAAAAGTTAGGTGAGGGTGCTTTTTTTTTTCCAACTTAAAAGTCATTTTATGTTGACCGTGTATATTACCTTTTTACTCTTAATTCTTTTATTTTTATTTTTATTATTATTATTATTATTATTATTATATTATTATTATTATTATTATTATTATTATTATTATCATTACTATAACTATTAGTATTATTAATATTTTATATTTTATTATTATTATCATTATTTATTTTATTATTCTTTATTATTATTATTATTATATATTATTATTACTATTATTATTATTATTATTATTATTATATTCTACATTATTATTATTATTATACATTATTATTATTATTAATATTTTATTATTATTATTATTTATTTATTATTCTTTATTATTAATATTATATATTATATATTATTATATATTATTATTATTATATTATTATTATTATTTCATATTATTTTATTATTATTATTATTATTTATTATTTATAATTATTATATATTATTATTATTTATTATTATTATATATTATTATTATTTATTATTATTATATATTATTATTATTATTTATTATTATTAATATTAATATTTTAAATATTATTATTATTATTTATTTTGTTTATTATTCTTAATATTATTATTATATATTATCATTATTATTATTATTATAATTACTAAAATAATAAGAATTATTATTATTGTTATTATTATTATTATTATTTTCATATTGTTATATTATTATTATTATTATTATTATTATTATTATTATTATTATTATTTATTTTATTATTTATTATTATTATTATTATATATTATTATTATTATATATTGTTATTAATATTTTTTATTGTTATTATTTATTTTATTATTATATATTATTATTATTATTATTATTATTTTCATATTATTTTATTATTATTATTCTTATTATTTATTATTATTATATATTATTATTATATATTATTATTATTATTAAATTAATCAACTTTTATCATGTTAACAACTTTTAAGGGTATTTCATACATTTTGATTAAAAAAAGTGTTTACCAACACTTATTTGCCAAATACATCAACATTTTTTTTTTTAACTTCAACACTTTTATTCAAACACATAACTACTTATTTTAAAAATATGTTCCAGCACTTTCAAAAGAACTTTTTAAAAGCTACTTTTTTTAAGCCCATCCAAACGGGCTCTAAGTTTAAAGGGATATAAAAAAAATGGGAGTTCGGAGTCTAAAGGGCAAAAAGAGTTGGCAAAAATTCCAAAAGGGTATATCAATTTTTTTTTTAACCAAAACGGTAAAATCGTTACTGACGTAGCGATTTATTTTGACGGCGTTAAAGCAAAATCGCTGCTCGAGCAGCGATATTGCACAATTTTTATTTTTATTTTGAAATTGCTGCTTCGGCAACGATTTTTTGTTGTTGTTAAGTTTTTTTTTTAACAAATCATTTAAATCGCTGCATTTGCAGCGATTTTAGTAAAATTTATTTCTTTAAAAAAAAAATTAGATCCAAGTTCGTTAGTAATCGTTTACGGTGGGGGGATAAGCAGGAAGAGATCCCTGTGGTTAGACTAACTGGCCGAGAAGGCAGCGACTTTATTTTTTTTACACATTTTAGTGGATATCGATGCCTATGCAACGACTTATAGTTTTTTTTCTTTCTTTTTTACAAATTTTTAGTGGATTTTTTAAAAAAATTGAAACTTTTTTGCTGCATATGCAGCGACTTTTAGTTTTTTTTTTGTTTTTTTTTACAAATTTTTAGTGGATTTTTTAAAAAAATTGAAACTTTTTTTTATTATTTTATTTTATAATTTTACGGTGGGAGGATAAGCAGGAAGAGATCCCTGTGGTTAGACTAACTGGCCGAGAAGGCAGCGACTTTATTTTTTTTACAAATTTTAGTGGATATCGATGCCTATGCAACGACTTATAGTTTTTTTTCTTTCTTTTTTTACAAATTTTTAGTGGATTTTTAAAAAAAATTGAAACTTTTTCGCTGCATATGAAGCGACTTTTAGTTTTTTTTCTTTTTTCTTTTTACAAATTTTTAGTGGATTTTTTAAAAAAATTGAAACTTTTTTTTATTATTTTATTTTATAAATATTTCAGCCAATTATTTTTTTAAATCATAATATGATTTGCTGAAGTATTTATGATGCAAAAGCAGCAATTTTAGTTAATTTTTTTTACAAATTGTGTTTAGTTTTTTTTTTTTTTACAAATTTTTAGTTTTTTAAAAAGAAATTGAAACTTCTTTTTTTTTTTAAATTTTATTTCATAAATACTTCAGCCAATTATATTATGATTTTAAAAAATAATTGGCTGAAATATTTATAAAAAAATAATTAAAAAAAATTCAATTTTGTAAAAAAATCCACTAAAAATTTGGAAAAAAAAACAACAACTAAAAATCGCTGCATAGGCAGCGATATCCACTAAAAATTTGTAAAAAAAAAAAAAAATTAACTAAAAGTCGCTGCATATGCAGCGATCTATTTTTTAAAAAAAATAAATTTTACTAAAATCGCTGCAAATGCAGCGATTTAAAAAGATTTGTTAAAAAAAAAAACTTAGCAACAACAAAAAATCGCTGCCAAGGCAGCGATTTCAAAATAAAAAATAAAAATTGTGCAATATCGCTGCTCGAGCAACAATTTTGCTTTAACGCCGTCAAAATTTTACCGTTTTGGTTAAAAAAATTTTGATATACCCTTTTAAAAATTTTGTCAACTCTTTTTGCCCTTTAGGCTCCGAACTCAAAAAAATGATATCACAATAAATAGAACTACGAAAGTATTTGATAGAAGTTTGAAATGGAAAAATTAAGAAAGGGAAAACGTAGTACCTAAATATGAATAAAAAGGGATACTTGTGACAAATTTTAAATAAAATTTTCTATTCCAATTTATTGGATATTTCTTGTCTTTTCTTTTAATAGTTTAAGGTAAGCTTTTAAAAAAAAAAAAAATAGATTAGTCTAATATACGTGTTTTACGCATATTTTTTGCATTTTCATTTAAATGAGAAGCTTTACACAAATTTATATTTTAAAAAAGATTAAAATATATATGTACATATCAAAAATAACAAAAATGAATTATAATCACTAAATAAATAAAAGAAAAGACATAAAATGACACCTGAAGTTCTTTTAAATTTTCAAAAAGATACCCTCAAGTATGCGAACGTTCTATTACCTCACAAATGTATTGAATCCTCAACAAATAAATAGAAGTTATTATACTATCAAGATTGTGGGTAACTTTGGGTATTTTCTTGATTCTTTCTCTTTCTAAATTTTCTCTATAATTCGAGAATAGTTACTTATGTATTTTTTAAAAGATTGAATGATTTGAACCTCTTTTACTTTATAATATATTATGTCTGCAGAAACATCAAACAATATAAATACAAATCTATATAAATAATGTGTGATATCTTTTTTTTTCTCTCCTTAGCTTTATGTAAAAATATAGAAAACATAGATTATACACATCTATTAATTTTGTGTGTTAATCTTAAATTAAAAAAAAAAAAGAAGATGAATTGCCTAACTTTTTTAACCTATATTAATTTGAGGCCAAAAGGATTTTTTTTTTCTAATTTGAGACGTAAAATGTCATTATTTTGATGAGAGTTGTACCAACAAATTTGCCACACTTTTTGAGTTGAACATTATCTCACATGACACATTTTATTTTGTCTTTCATTTCTTTTCCAACGTCTGTTCCTTTTCGAGTGCATGTTGTTTTCAGTACACGTCTTCTTTCCAGTATACAATAAATATCCACCTTTTACATTCGAAAATATATTTAATTTTATTTCACCTAGCTGGGAATACACTACGCAAGCACTTGGTCATAAATTTTTAAATATATTTGACAAGTTATTTTAAGTAATGTTTTATCATGTGTTTGATAATAAATTTTGAGAGAAATATTTGATTTTAAAAAATTATGATTTACATCATTGAATTTTAATAATTATTCAAAATAGTAAAAAAAATATTTATATCCATAAATTTATATTATTATTTTATAATGAAAATGTCTCTTGAAAAGTCATGACAACGAAACATAATTAATAGATGAAATTTTGCAAATAGCCACTCAAAATAACTCAATTAGGCTTCATAACTATAGTTTGCTAATTACAAGTTGTAGTTATATGTAAGAGCTTAGAAGGAGGAGAGGCGAGCGAGATAGGGAGAGGGAGGAGAGAGGCGAGCGAGAGAGGGCAAAGAGAGAGAGAGAGGTGAATTATATTTGGATATCCTTCGAATTGTATATGTATCTGCTAGATAATTATATATATGTAATTGATATACATATGTATTTGTATATTTGACGAGCGAGATTACGAAAGGGAGGAGAGAGGCAAGCGGTAGTGGTCAAAGAATGGAGAAAAATCCGCATCGTTTTTCCTAATTAATTATATTACTATGCTCATATATAATGTAGTTTGTTTTTTCATTATCATATTGTTTAGAATGTATTTTTCATGTTTGAATACCAATAATTTTGATTTTTTGATATCAATGACAAAAGTTATTGTAATTAATTTTTCTCCCTAATTATTAGTGTAATATTTGAGTTTTTGAACTTCTTTAGACCATTTTTTCGAGAGATAAATAAATACCTTCATCAAACTCCAATAATTTTTTCAAGTGAAATGTGAATTCACTACATCAATTTCTATATATATTCATTTTAAATTTAACTTCAAATGTTATTTCTTTTTAAACATTACCAAACTCATATTCAAACTCCTGCTACTAGGATTTACCATTTAAACCAACCATTATAGGGACCTTTACTAAACACAAGTAAATGTTCTTTCCATTAAGTGTGTGTGAATTAAGCCACAAAAGTATTCAAATAACCTACTATATTCAGAGATTAAATGTAATGAATAGTATAAGAATATATTTTATAGGCAGACATGCCTATAATGTAATGAATATTAGTATACCATTAATTACTTGTTTTGTGCCCATAAATATAAATGAAAATAATATGCTTCATTCATCCCAATTTATATAACACATTTTTTTTAGTCAGTCCAATAAAAATACATTTATAGTTAATAAATAGTTTAATTTTTAAATAATAAATTTACCTTTAATAAAATGATTATATTCATACAAATATCAACTTACAATAGTTAAAGGATATCACTTCACACTCTTTCGTTGAAAAACATTGTTTAGTTAAAATAATAACTCTCTCTCTATGTATATTATTGACACTCCTCAAGACCTTAATTTTTACTAGATTTTTTCTTTTTTAAATTTTGACCCCCCTTAATTAATATTTTAACTCCACCAATAATAACTTATTTTAGACTGTAAATTTCAAAATACTTTTAAATTTGATATTTGGTCAAACTATATCACATAAATTATTATACTAGAAGAGATGGAGAGAAAAGATGGGTCTCAATCAAAGTGTCTGGTGCTTATACAACTCTCCTTTATTACCCAAATTTTGTCAGCTTCTTATTCTTTTTAGTCCATAAAACACAGGTACTGTTTCTTGTATTAATTATATAAATATAAATTATAAAAAAAATAATAATGAATGAAGCATCCCTCTTTCTTCATTTTCCTTTCACTCCACAAAAACACTCTTTTCCTTTTAACAAATCTTTTTTCTTCTCATTAGATTTCTGAATTCTGCTGCTCAAACATGACAATAATTAAAGCACACATTGTTACTATTATTATATTTTAGGTAAGTAATTCTGTTTCCTCTTAACCCTTTCTTCATTATTTTTGTAATATTATAAGTAGTATAACATGTTCTTTAATACCAAAGATGCATTCTACTTTTTGTTGTACTGAATGTCTCTGTTTCTGTTAAATTTAATTAGATTTATATGATTTTAGGCACAAAAATATATGATTTTGGTTGTTAGGACTCAATTATGAAAGTTATATGCTTTTTTTTTTGTCTGTCACCACTCTCTTTTTCTCTTCCTTTATGTATATGCCATACTCATTTCCTTTTTTTTTTTAATGATTTGTCATATTAATTAGAATCTCCCAATTTGTTCATTCAATAATAAGTGTGTGGGTCAGTTTGAGCGCATCTTGATTAATTCTATGAGACATTTGTTATCTCTCATCAATAATAAATATCAGGTAATTCTATTTATCAAGGTTAGGGTAGATGAAAAGTAATAATCTAGTGTTTTTTTTTGTTTCTACTGGATTTAAACTTACCTCGTAATTTTCACCTATTTCATTGATCAATAGGTCATATCGTTAAAACTATTGAATTCAAGATTTTAATCTTTTTTGGTGCAATTTTGTATCCCACTATAGTCAGATCCTTCCTGTGCTTCGGATATGGAAGAATTTAATAATAGGAAAGATGAAAAAACAAAGGCCGCTCTTTAGTATCTTTCCTTATAACCAAGACTATAAAGTCAAGTGAAACATTATATACTTAAGTCACTTCAAAGATTTGCAATATAGTAAATCCACAACTACATACAAATTGACATGTTAAATACATCCTGTATGTGTTTGTGTATATCTGTTTAACATCTTTCATATGTGGTTTACTGAATTCCTAAGTTATCTTATTCTTTAAGTGATATTTTTATTTTCTTATAATACAACAAACATTTGATTAGGTATACATTGCTTTAAAGTAAAAGGGGTTTGTTATATGTATATTCTTGTTTCTATACTTTATTGTTTGGTTACTGATTGCTACTTCTCTTCTTTCAGTTACTCATTATGGAGTTTGTCATCCCCTTGTGAAAATTGACTGTTTATTCAATCATGTCTAGAATCCAAACTCTTCATTCCCTCCAAATCCTTGTTATTTTCTTGGATTTTCTTGTTTTCTGTAATTCATTGTCTGTTGAGACAGAAGCACTTATTGAATTTAAAAAGCAGCTTGTTGACCCTTTGAATGTCTTGGAATCTTGGAAATATTCAAAATCCCCTTGTAAGTTCTATGGTATTCAATGTGACAAACACACTGGCTTGGTCACTGAGATTTCACTTGACAATAAGTCTCTTTCTGGAGTTATTTCCCCTTCAATATCTGTCCTTCAAAGCCTTACTTCACTAGTGCTTCCTTCAAATCAACTGTCTGGAAATCTTCCAAGTGAATTGGCGGATTGTGCCAATCTCAAAGTGTTGAATGTCACTGAAAATTACATGAATGGTACGATACCTGATTTATCGAGGTTGGCTAAGTTGGAGGTGTTAGACTTGTCAAATAACTGTTTTTCTGGACAGTTTCCAGCTTGGTTTGGAAAGTTGACTAGTTTGGTTGCATTAGGCCTTGGTGGAAATGAGTATGATGAAGGTAAACTTCCTGATTCATTTGGGAAGTTGAAGAAAGTTTATTGGCTTTTCTTAGCAGGGTCAAATTTGACAGGACAAATCCCTGAATCTATTTTCGAAATGGAGGCACTAGGTACATTAGATATTTCGATAAACCAGATATCAGGGAATTTCCCAAAGCCGATAAACAAGCTGAAAAATCTCTTCAAGATTGAACTTTATCAAAACAACTTGACTGGGGAATTGCCAGTAGAACTTGTTGATCTTATACATCTGCAGGAAATTGATGTTTCTAGAAACCAGCTGCATGGGACTTTGCCTAAGGGGATTGACAACCTGAAGAACTTAACGGTTTTTCAAATATTCAAGAACAATTTCTCTGGACAAATCCCTCCAGGCTTTGGTGATTTGCAGCATCTTAATGGCTTTTCTGTGTATAGCAACAGTTTTACTGGAGAAATTCCAGCCAATCTTGGCCGGTTTTCGCCACTGAATAGCATAGACATATCTGAAAACAAGTTTAGTGGTGCATTTCCAATATATTTATGTCAAAACAACAACTTGCAAAATTTGTTAGCTGTTGAAAACAGTTTCACAGGGGAGTTTCCAGATAATTATGCTTCTTGCAAGACTTTAATGAGATTGAGGGTGAGTCAGAATCAACTTTCTGGGAGAATTGCTGAGGGTTTATGGGGGCTTCCAGAAGTCACAATGATAGATTTCAGTGATAACAACTTCACTGGAACTGTATCTCGTGGAATCGGCGCTGCGACTAAGTTGAATCAGTTGGTATTATCAAACAACAAATTTTCAGGTGAGCTTCCAAAAGAACTTGGAAAGCTCACACAGTTGGAAAGGCTATATTTGGATAACAATGATTTCTCTGGCATAATACCATCTGAACTTGGTACATTGAAGCAAATTTCATCTTTGTACTTAGAGAAAAACTCATTTTCCGGGTCGATACCATCGGAGTTGGGTGAGTTTCCCAGGTTGGCAAACTTGAATCTTGCTTCAAATCTTCTCACAGGCAACATACCGAATTCATTGTCAATGATGGCCTCGTTGAACTCTCTGAATCTTTCGAGTAACAAACTTAGTGGCTCAATTCCGCCAAGTTTGGATAACCTGAAGTTATCTTCATTGGATCTCTCTAACAATCAGCTAACTGGAAGAGTTCCTACAGATCTTTTGACGGTGGGAGGAGAAAAAGCATTTGTAGGAAACAAGGGGCTTTGTGTTGATCAAAGCATCAGGAATATCCGAACGAACTCAGGCATGGGCGCTTGTAGTGCAAAGGCTGCTCAGGAAGTGTTCATGAAGAGCAAACTAGTTGTGTTTTGCATTGTATTACTTTCTTTGGCTGTTCTAATGGGTGTTTTTATGCTTGTGAGTTACTGGAAGTACAAGTGCAACGCTGAAGCTGATTCAGAAAAGTGTCTGGGACATGCAAATGGAATGAATCCAAAATGGAAGCTTGAAAGCTTCCAACATGTGGAACTTGATGTAGATGACATATGTGATGTTGGCGAGGACAAGCTGATAGGAAGTGGAGGCACAGGAAAAGTTTATCGGTTAGATTTGAAGAAAGGTTGTGGCACAGTGGCAGTAAAGCAGCTTTGGAAAGGAAATGAGGTGAAAGTTTTGACAAGGGAAATAGACATTCTAGGAAAGATCAGGCATCGAAATATAGTTAAACTGTATGCCAGTCTAATAAGAGAAGGTTCGAATATGTTGGTTTTCGAGTACTTGCCAAATGGTAATTTATTCGAGGCACTACACCGAGAAGTCAAGGCTGGGAAGACAGAATTAGATTGGTACCAGAGGTATAAAATTGCAGTTGGAACTGCAAAGGGAATCGCTTATTTACACCATGATTGTGTCCCTCCTATTATTCATAGAGATATCAAGTCAACAAACATTCTACTTGATGAAGAGTATGAAGCAAAAGTTTCTGATTTCGGGGTTGCAAAAGTTTCAGAAATTTCCTCTAGAGGCTCCGAGTTCAGCTGCTTTGCAGGCACTCACGGCTATTTAGCTCCTGGTATGTTTCGAAGAGGAAAAACCAAATACTATGTTCCCACTTCTTTCTATTTTCACTCTTGCTAGTTTCCTAACATCACATTTGAATTTGTTTTATTGACAGAGCTAGCATATACTTCCAGAGTGACAGAAAAAAGCGATGTATACAGCTTTGGAGTTGTTCTGTTAGAATTAGTAACCGGAAGGAAACCAATCGAGGAAGCCTATGGAGAAGGCAAAGACTTGGTTTATTGGGCATCAACTCATCTTAATGACAAAGGAAGTGTTCTGAATATTCTTGATCAAAAGGTGGTTTCCGAGCTTGTCCAAGATGACATGATCAAAGTTCTGAGGATTTCTGCCCTATGTACGACTAAGCTTCCTAATTTACGCCCCAGCATGAAAGAAGTAGTAAAGATGCTTGTTGATGTTGAACCTTGAACATGTAGTCATCAAGAAAATGTGAGAAAAATGAGAAACATCCTTTGTAGTTTTCTCCTTTTCTCTCTTACCATATAGTTTAAATTCCAAACTTCAGTATAGTTTGAGTTTTCTCATTATGGATATGCCATCTAAAATTGTATCCAGCTCTGTCTGTACAAGTTCATTTTGTTAAATGGAATGCATATTTCTGGTTGAGCTATTAATTTTTCACAGTTTTGTCTATTTCTTTATTAGTAAATGACATCAGTATATACAGTAAATCTAGAATAAAACATGAAACAAAGTAAACCAAATGAGGTGATTATTTTCATTTTTTTCCCATCACATAAGGAGAAGCAGGAAAAGGGGAAGGGATAAGTGGATAGTGAGAATATAACTTATACAAGTAGCATCTTTATTGTGAAACTCAAGAACTTCATAGCCAATATTGCTAGTTCCTCTGGAAGGCATCTTTGATTACATTCAGTTCATTAACAACATTGGCGATGTCCATGCGATCTTTTGCAGATTCAACTGAACAAGCAATCCCAACTTGAAAAATCAATGTGAGGCACTCGATTGTTTTATTGTTGCTGATCAGTCTGCCCGTTTCATCATAGACAAGTTTAGGATCAGAAACATCTTTCACTTGCTCAGGTATGGCTCTCTTAACAAAATCATGAAGGTTTAGACCATCCATGAAAATCTCATCAGTTGGACTTCTTCCAGTAAATGTTTCCAACAGTAGAATTCCATAACTATACACATCTCCATAGGTCGAAAACGTATTACCTGTAGCATATTCTGCACATACATGAATTGACAAACTTGATAAGTAAGAGGACCTTCATAAATATAAAATGATGTTTAGAGAGGGAGGAGAGTTAATTACCAGGTGGAACATATCCAATAGTTCCTCTTATATTGAGAGAGCTGGCTGATTGGCTTAAGGAGAGCAGTTTTGCAGCATCAGGCAGAAACCTTGCCAGTCCAAAGTCACCTAAATGAGCCACAAAATCTTCATCCAGAAGCACATTATTTGGTTTGATATCGCAATGTGTCAATGGCGTTCCAGATTGATGATGAAGGTAATCTAATGCAGAAGCCACATCAATTATTACATTGAGTCTCTGTAGCATGTTCAAAGTTTTAGGCTCATGATTTTCTTCACCATCTGTACTTCTATTGTGCAACCAATATGCCAAATTACCATTGGCCATGTACTCATAAACGAGAGCCTTGAAGTCATTACCTTGGTAATCGATACTTGAACATGATGTTAAGAGTTTTACCAGGTTTCTATGCTTGATATGCCTTAGTGCTTCACATTCATTAAGAAAGCTCTTAGAAGCTCCCCTAACTTGGAGTTTGAGCACCTTTATGGCAACAAATTTTCCATTTTCCTCAATAATGCCTCTGTATACGAAGCTAAATGCACCCGAACCAATCATGTTTGACGTAGAGAAGCCATTAGTTTCTTTGTAAAGACTATTGTACGTCACTCTTGGGATCACGTCCAACGATGAATTCTCTGATGAACTGGACCTCTTTTTTCTTCTACAACAGAAGAAAATAAGAAGGGCCACTGTTGTTGCTGCCAATAATCCTCCAATAACCAGCATTACTATTATCAATCTATGAGATAACCTTTGTCTTTTTGACGCTACTTTGTCGCTGCACTTTGGCATTTTGAACTCTGGAATACCACCACATAGCTCACTGTTCCCAACAAGTGAAACAGCACTCATGTTTCTGAAAGCTCCTTTCAAAGGTACCTCACCCTCCAAATCATTATAAGACAAATTTAAGAACTTCAAGGAGACAAGTTCATCCAGAAACTTTGGGATCCTCCCTACAAAGTGGTTATGAGAAAGATCCATATATTCAAGACTTCTCAAAGAGCTCAACGATGCAGGAATAACTCCCTGAAGGGCATTGTTACCAAGGTATAGCTCCCTCAAACTAGTCAAAGTGCTAAAGCTGCTTGGTATTTCACCTGATAAATTGTTGTATGAATGGTTCATATAGATCAAGTTTATCAATCCAGTCAAGTTTCCAGAGCCAATCCCGACAGGAAAATGCCCCGTCAAGTGGTTGTTTGAGAGATCAAACTCTATAAGGGAGAGCCGCAAAAGATTGGACATGTTGCCTATATATCTTGGCAGTACTCCTCCAAGATTGTTGTTTTCCAATATTAGCTGCTCTAAACTAGTACAATTTTGTAGGGAGTACATAAACTTTAAATCATCCAACATTCCATTTCCAAAATGATTTTCAGCAAGTCCAAGCCAGTACAAATCCTTTTGGTTTCCAAAGGCAGGTACTTGTCCAGTAAAATTATTCCCGTCGATACCAAATTCCATAAGTGATGTGGAATTCAGTACTGAAGTAGGAACCTTTCCTGTCAGTTGATTTCCCACAATGAGAAAGAACTTTAAACTTGGAAGATTGAACCCCATATCTGATGGAAGACCCCCTTCAAGTTTATTAAAAGTTATCTGAAGTGTGTGCAACGACGACAAGTTGAAAATCGACATAGGAATCTCACCAGACAGATAATTCAAAGCAAAATCAAGAAACACCAAATTTCTAAGTCCACCAAAGATATCAGGTATCTTTCCATGTAATTGATTATCACCTAATGCAATTGCCAAGAGTGAAGAATGATTACCTAGATAAGCTGGAACTTGTCCAGTCAATTTGTTCAACTGAAGTAGTAAATTCTCAAGTTTATTCAATGAACTCAACTCTGTTGGAATGCTTCCACTCAGATTGTTATTACCTAAATGAATATACTTGAGATTGGAGCACCGCGATAGGTTTGTTGGTATTTCACCAGAAAATGAATTGTTTGCTAAGTTCAACCTCCGTAATCTCGATAGCTTTCCTATCTCTCCAGGGATTTGGCCAGTAAAACTGTTTCTGCTGAGCCAGAGTACCCTGAGGAAACTAAGATTACCAACTGCTGGTGACAATGGACCAAACAATTCACTAGAGTTCAAGACAATCATAATGACTCGACGATGTTTGTTGCCACATGTTATACCAATCCAGCTGCAGAAATGACTAGATTCATTCCAAGAAGCTGTGATGTTAAGTGGATCTGATATTATCGCATTTTTAAAAGAAATCAGGGCCAAATGATCAGTATCATTTCCTTGTGCACAACATTTGGAGAGGCAAAACAGTAAGAAGAATAGAAAGTGGAAAATTAGAGAGGACATTGTTGGAGTTGAGCAATAAGCAAAGGAATGAAAAGATACAAGGTAATAATTACTTAAACAACAATGAGTCAACTAAAGGCCATAATAAATAATTCATTTTTCAAACATATTGTATTCAAATTTGTAAGAAAGCACATCTTTTTTCCAATTTCAACTCTCTATTTGGTTCCTTTTTTTTTCTTTTCTTTGAGCAAATATGTCATTGTGTTGTTGTTTCTTTTCAACTTTCTTGCAAGTTGGAGCATTTGTGAATGAATATTGAAACTCTTTTGATCTCATTCACATCTAAACAAAATCATGAAAAGTAGCTAAAATAAATATATAAAAATATAAGTTCCAAAAAGTTGAACTTTTAGATCAATTAATTCACACAAGATATCAATATTATATTCCCACTCTTAATACTAAGGACCAGTTTGGATATAAGGTATCAAATCATAATTTTAAATCGATGATATGAAATCAGATTGATTTGAAGTTTGTTTAGACATGCAATTTGGAGTTTTAACTTATCTTTTCTTTCGTAAACATGAAAACTCCACACATCGTGAAAACTATCAAAGTTTTCGTAATTCTTAACAAATGAACAAATCGTGTTCATAAACAAGATATAGAAATATCCTAAAACGCCAAATTGACAAACCCCATATATTACAATCCCTTTTATAAATAAATGTTTGTGATTAGGTATAAACTTTCAAATACAAAGATCCACTAATCAATACTAATAGTAACTATTTAATTAGTCTTTAAAATAATTCATTTTCACGTGGTATGGACAATCTATTCATGATTGTCAAGCATGATAGTTCTTTTGTTTTTGCAAATTTTAATATAATTGATTTATTTTTTTTTATAAATTTATAGGTCTAAGTTTTATATTTTTATAAAAATTAAAATTATGATTTAAAATCCCAAATCATATTTTTTTTTTTTGAAAGTTTGAATTTTGAAATCATAATCTTAAATCATAAGTCTATTCTAAAATCTCATTTTATGGAATGTTAGAACCGATGGTATAGGTGTAGTGAAAGACTTTCTACCCGTGATGGACATTATTTGTTTTTATTGCTAATACACATTATTCAAGTTGGTACAATTGATGTGTCATGGTCACTATACTTTGTCTTTTTTTTTTTCTTGGATGTTATATCTAGTTCAGTTTTCCTCTCCACCTAACCTTGGAGCAAGATTGAAATCTCAATTTTCTTCTCACTTTTAATCTTGAACAAAACTATGAATAACAATAATAGAAAACAGAACTACTTGGAATTAATTATGGTAGATTATACAAATTAAATATTATCTTTTTACTATAATTCATTTCATGCTAAATAATTTTGTTTCAATTTTAACCCTAAAGAAAAGAAAAGGAGAAGGAAAGGCGGCTAGGACTTTTTTTATCTTTTTATTATACTTTTTTTGTGATGCAGCTCTTAGTAGAAGTCACCCTCGCTAAGTTCAAATATCATGTTGTTGTTGATTTGGATTTTAGTGAGATTTTGATTTTTGTTTTTTTTTCTCTTTTGTTATTATCTCTGTGTATTTTGTTTTTATTAGACAAATTTGATGTATATAGAATTTTTTGTGTTTAGACGCTCTTGTGTTGGTGACACTAGGTTTGGAGTTGGTTCTTATATATAATTTTTCTTCCTCGGTCACTTTCATACCCCTTTTTGTATATTTTGTATTATTTTATACATAGTCATGCAACAAATGTAACATCTCGTAATTAACTAACAATAAGTAGGGAAATCTGGAAATTTTCTAACTTTCAAAAGTGAGTTTTGGTCATTTTCAAATGGCCATAACTTCCAGCTCAGGAGGAGTTTGGATGAGTTCTTTATATGGTTTGAAAGTCCTTGGGAAGATCTTTCCAACGCCGCCGAGATTACACAAATCCGATGTCGTATGAGGGAGGTATGTCTTTCGAAAGTTGGGTTGTTGAAATGAGAAAAGTCTAATCCGGATTTTAGCAAGGGCAAATTTGTCTTTTCACTCTAGTATTGCCTAATTTGTTTTAAGGGTTATTTAGGGGTAAAGACCAAGTCCCAAATCAGTTTTAAAAAAATTAAGAACGCTTAGGACTTGAGAGAAAAGAGAAAAGAAGAGGAAGATCAAGAATTGTCCAAGAAACGCCAAGATCGTTGCATGGATTTCGTCGGGGGGTGATCCCTGTCGAGGTATGTGAGATCATTCGGTGTTGGGTCCTTTCACCCACACCCCAATTTGATTCAATACAGCAAATTAAAGTGTATGTGAATGAAAATCTTGAAGTTCTTGATGAAAAGTTGTGAAGTCCTTTTTGGTTGAATTGTAATTGATCTCTAGTAGGTTTGATTCATGTTTCCAAACTGTTTTCGGGTCTAATATACTGGGTAATGAAGTATTTAGGGATCCTAAGTGTTTAGGGTGGGATCTATGAAAGTTTAGGAGGTTTAGAGATGAAAAACGGAGAAGAAAAGTTGAAAATCCCGTCAGACAACCCTTTGGACGCCGCTCCTGCCAGAGCCCCTCAAGGCAGGCTCTGTCTGACAGGCCTGGCGCCCCGCGCCTATCAGAGCGCCAAGACCCCCTGGAGACACCATTCTTTCCCTATCTTTTCGTACTAGTCCTAAGTGATGTACCTTTCATTCCTAGTTGATTCCAATACTCTAGAATACATCTAAACATCATGAAATCATTCATAAACATGAGATCATGATCCTTGAATCCATAAACAAATTCAAGAAAAGTTAAGTTCAAAGTCAAAGAAGTTAAGAGCAAAGTTTAAAAGTTAAGAAACAAGTCAAAGTGAGTTCTTAAAGTTTTCAAAGAGTCTTATGTAAACAATCATTTTAACTTTGATTTAAGGCTCAAATTACAAGTCGAGCAAAGAGAAAAGAGTTGAGTTAAATTCTCAAAAGCTATGAGGTAACTAAGTATTTCCTAAGAGTTAAAGTTTTAAGTAAAAAGCAAGAATTGAGTTCATTTCTGTAAAGTTATAAGGGGTATTAAGTATTCCCTAAAGGTTGATAAATGTTTCACATTTAAGTGTAAAGGAAACTAAGAAGTTCCAAAGGAGTTTTTGAACTAAAAAGGGGAACATTGATTCGAAAAGGAGATTTTAAAGCTAAATGGTTCAATAAATTATCTCAACCCAAAGGAAGGAAGTTTTATTAAAAGTATGAGCTAAAACATGTTTGGGAGTAGCATTGAGCACCGTTGTGGGAATGAGAGTTCCGATAACTCAAGTTCTCATGTAAACCATGTACCATCATGGGTATTAACGTGCCATACTTTTTAGATGATCACGTAAGTTTATCAGTGTATCCACTAGGTTTAGGATGTTCTATGCGACGACAAAGTATAAGACAGTTCTAACAGCGTGGACGAGATGCTGTATCATCACTAAGGCTCATAGTAGTGGTTGTCGGTTAGAGAAACTCCCACAGAACTATATTACTTTCATATATAAGTAAAGTTGAGTTTATTATTGTTTCATCTTTAATGAACTAAAATTTTACACTGTTTTTATCAGTTTTATATGTATATTGCATATGTTCTTATTGTCATATATTGAGTTGTCATCTTATGAGTTGAGCGGAGACAAGGTAAGTAGCAGAGCCAAGGTAAGTTCATCCTTACTCCATTTCAAGCTTTATAGTTGTGTTTAGCACTCCAACTCGCATACTCGTACATTCAATGTACTAATGCCAGTTGGCCTGCATCGTTTTATGATGCAGACGCATGTAACTATGATCAGCACGTAGCGCTTCGTTGATCCAGATTGATATCCAGAGTCAGTGGTGAGCCTCCTTGCATTCCAGAGGACATCCTTTTCATTTGCTTTACTAGTTTAGTTTTTAGGATGTTATTGGGTCTGTCCCAACATCCATCCCAGTCAGTTAGAGGCTTCATAGACAGTGTAGTAGTTCAGTTTTGGAGTCTTCTTTATCTTATACTTCAAATATTACAATATTGAGACTTAAGTGATATTTTGGCCAAGACAAGGTATTAAGTTATCAGAGTGCCTTTAATTCTTTATCTGAGTTTAGCATAGTCTTCCGCTGAGTTAAGTAAGCCAGACCAAGGGTTCAAATATACATATATTAAAAGGGAAAAGACTCAAATATACCATTGAACTTTCAGAAAATGCTCATTTATGCCATCAGTTAAAAGTTTGGCTCATTTATGCCATTGCCGTTAAAGAAAAGGCTCATTCATGCCATTATTTTTTAATGGTGGTTTTGCAAAACCATTTTTGACACGTGGCCAATTATAATTCGGTCACATCATCAATTTTTTTAATTGAAAAAATCAAAAAACAAATAATTCAATTTTTATTCAGAATTTTGATTTTTTTTTATTAAAAAAATTGATGACGTGACCAATTATAATTCGGCCACATCATGAATTTATTTAATAAAAAAATAAAATAAAATAAATTCAAATTTTTTTATTAAAAAAATTGATGACGTGACCGAATTATAATTGACCACATATCAGAAATGGTTTAACAAACCACCGTTAAAAACTAATGGCATGAATGAGTCTTTTCTTTAACGATAATGACATAAATGAGCCAAATTTTTAACTGATGGCATAAATGAGCCTTTTCTGAATGTTTGATGGCATATTTGTGCCTTTTCCCATATTAAAATGAACTAAAAAATAAGTGAGAAGTTTTAACTCAATCGATAAGGGGTTCAACAATGACTTTTGCGTTGTGGGTTCGAATCTCATGTGCAGCAATTCTTCCTCATTTTTTTTTTCCTTTTTAATGCATGGAATTGGGCTCAACCTTTGGGCTTAGATCATCCTCTCTTTTTCATTATTTTTTCTATTTTATGTCCTTTTTTTTCTAATTTGTTTTTGTTTAAATTTATTAGACAATTTTTTTTATTCTTCTTATATCTATTAGTCATTTTATTTCAACATAATTTTATGTAGAACTTTTAAAATGATGGATTATATATAAAGATAAATTAAATGTAATTGAGTGAAGAAACTAAAAATCGTCAATATCTTTTTATTAATATATATTTAACAGAATTCATGGAATTTCTTTTCTATTTTTTCAATTCTATTTTGGAGAGGTGGAATCTAAAATTATTTGATTGATTCTTCATTTTTTTCAACAAGTGATGACTAACCTAGTAAATTAAACTACGTGAACTAAAAAATTTGAAGATGTCATTTATTTATCTTCTGAATATACATTATAATATTGGTAAATCTATATTTGCACACTTTTAGAGAATCTTGCTAATTTTTCTAGTAATATGTGTTTGAATAGATACTAATTTAAAAAAATTGAAAATGCAAAATAAAGTAAAACATTACAAAATAAAAGTATAAAAAAGTACAAGAAATTGTAAGAATGTTCAATGGAGTAGGGTAAAAGTAGGAAGAAATGCTTAATGCGGTACGATAAGACAATATAAATTTAGCGGGTTAATGTAAATATTTTTCTTCTCCGTCTTGCTTTCTTTTTCATCCTTTAATTTTCACGTGTTTTAGAAATTAACTTATGTAATACAACCAATCCACTAATTTTTTTATCAACGTAGTATTGTTCTCAATATCTTTAATTAGTTAGGTGTTAACTTTTATCAACCAATGAGATACCTTGTGCGTGTGCATGCGTGCGTGTGCGTGCACGTGTGTGCGTGTGTGTTAATTTGAAAGAAACAAATTTGAATCTTGTTTAATTTTGTCAAATAATGTTTTTATTTTGGTTCCATTATAAGAATCATTCAATTTCTTTCTCTACTTTAATTTGTTAAGACAATAGACAATTTTTAAGATGCTAAAAAGTACGGTCATGCTATAAAATAATTTTCAAACATAAAATATCATGATGATAACACTTGTTATCATAACATTATTTTACTTCTCCAACTGACACAAATATATTCAATTACTTATCCTTTATACAACTGCAAATAGCTTTATAGGTAAACTTGTCTATGATTCCTCACATTGATAACAATATAATTTTAAGGTGCATTGATGTAGTTATCACGGTCGATACATTTTCAGAAGCAATGTCGATGTTCTCCAAAGAAAATAAAAATATCGATGCGATAATCATCAGTGTCCATTCACCAAATTTAGATTTTTTTAAACTCTTGGCTCAAGTTGTGGCCTTGAATATAGTTTCACTATGTAAGTACTTTGTTCTGATTCTTTCACTTACGACATCTATCACGATCAAAGTCGGTTACTTTTATTAATACATCATTAAGAAAATCAACTGTAAAATTTGCTATTAATATGTTAAATTGTTTGGATACAATACGTCGTTAAATGTAAGCAACGCTATATTTTTTTGTTTGGTGATATAAATTATTTATAACTAATTGCTATTTTATTAAGTATACAATATATGATTATTTTGTAGCATTACTTTTATAATGAATAAAATTTAGTGATTATGTGTGACATTAACTATCACATACTGTATAATATAATTCAATTCTAATTTCTATCTTCTTGAAATTATTATGCAGTTGTATGTGATGAAGAGAATGGACTCTCAATAAAGAAAGCTTTGGAAGAGGGAGCTTGCCTTTTTATTCCAAACCCACTTACCAAGGAAATTGTGATATGTGTTCGGCAACTTGTATTGAGGGGAAAAATACAAAGAAAGAAAGCAAGAAATGGAGCAAAAGAAGAAGATCAGATGAATGTTGGAGGTAATGAAAATTTATTTGGAGTGAAAAATAGTATGCGTAATATTGAACAAAACAAAAATATTTACACTACAACAAAAGCTACTTTTAGCGGTAATAAATAAACATATTAATAAAGAGTGCTAAAGTTTTTATCGGCATTAGGTAAGTGTTATTAAATTCAATGTCGCTAAAGGCTTTAGGGACATATACAAAGAGTATTAATTACCGCTAAAAGTATATATTCAACGACAATTAAAAATTAATTGCCACTAAAAAACATTTTTTGCGATAGTGATACGAGGCTATAAAATGATATTATATCGAATGGAAAATGCAAGTTGAGGAGAAAGAGCACAACAAAAAATAGAAAAAGATTAGTGGGTGAGAAAGTAAAAATGACTCTATAATAAGGTTGTTAGGCAAAGAAATTACATAAAGTGAAGTGTGAATCTTATGTGAAACTGTAATGCCATTCGAGGTAGAGGTCATTTCTGTATTTTTTGCATGCTTTTATTATTTTATCCCTTTCCATAACTTTTTCTCTGTGATGATGGGTTGATTAGAACGTTTACTGAGGTAGCCGGGAGAGTTTCGAGTTGGTTTTTCCCTATTGGAGACTAACGAAGTGAAAGTGTTGACTTTAGTCAACATCTGAAGATTCATATGTCAGATGAGGATTCCTTCAATTCTATCAGCATTGGAAGGGTCATTTTGGTCTAGTGGGATGATTGGTTTGGATTTCGAGACTGTCTTTTTGAGTTTGTGTCATTAGGTGTTTTAGCTTTGAAGTTTTGGCCAAAGTTTGATTTTGGTTAATATTCTTGGCAAAAGAACTCTGATGAAAATTTTCTCAGCACAGTTCGCTCTGAGATACCAAGTTTGGTCTAGAAGGACCTTTGATTTAGATTCCAACGTGGTCGGGATGAGTTTGTGACTTTTGTCATTTTATTTGGTATTTCTTTTTAAGTTTCGATTTATTTTGACTAGACGACATTCATTGTTTGTTTTGTTGACTCCAATGGGTGTTGATTGACATTTCTTATTTGGTAACATAGTTTGTTTGCGTCGACATGGCTCCGGATGAATTCCAAGCTCCCATCGAGGGAATTCTTACTCTTGAGAAACAATTGATGCAGTGCTGCTGATGCAACACTATTCCCTTCTTCACGTTCACGGTCCCTTGTCCACGTTCTCGGAGAGCAACTTACATGGCCTCAACATTCGTGCAGGAAACCTTGCATTTATAGAGGGCGACTGTAACACCTCGTCCTTTACAAATTTTAAAGTGAGCTAACGAGCAAGTCCACAAACCTAAAATATGTCGAAAACCCTTCACGAGACCCTAAACGGCCTGTTTAGGGCACCAATGTCCTCTTAAGGCAAGTGGGCTAGTCATTTAGGGCTGTTAGGACCCAAGGCCACCTGGACGATTCCCTAACGTCCAATATATAGGTGGAAGACCCATTTACGAGACAAACCCAACCATTTATAGGCTTCTAGGAAGGGGGGGTCTCTTGGACCATTCCCTAGACGACCAATGAGGTCGTGTACGGACCATCCAACCTTTATTTTTAGGTGACTCCGTCGGTTTTTAAGCTAGGATCGTTTTATTTGTTTCTCTAAGTGTTTTCTACCTAAAAATTGTAGTTGTCGCCCCTGTTACCTTTTCCTTCAGTTCTAGATTTTCAGTTTCTAGAACAATCATTTCACTTTCAATATCAGATATTTGGGCAAACTAAATAAATTTTTCCATCTTGAAAGGTGTCTAGACTATTGTTTACGAGATCTTTTTTACTTTTCAGCTCACTTATCAAATCAAGTAATACAACAAATAGCTTTCTCAACTTACTAGTATAAAAGATATTCAAGTTTTGCTTGAAATAGGATATATTTACCTTTTCATCAGCATCTACTTCATCTGACTTTGCCATGATAGCATCATTTGAGGAATTTTCCCATGAAGCCAAATCCTTCTTTATCACCTGGAAGAAAGCTTCTCTTTTGTTTATCTTGAGACGGGCCTGGTCCCCCTCTTTGTCTTTACCTTCTGTAGTTTTGACATATTCTCTTTGGTCATCCTGGTACATAAGACAATTTCCAATGGAGTGACCTGGTTGATTACACTTGTAACACTCTTCCCTTGAGCTGGTAGCCTTTTCATGATTTTCTTTTTTCTGATCAGCCTCATCAATCAATCAGATTTGTTCTCTTGTCATTGCCCTTCAGAATGAGACACTCCTTTATCTACGCAACTCATGAGCTTGAAGAAGCTCAAATAGTGTATTTAGAGTCGCCTCTTCAGGGCCCTTTGTCTCATCAACAAACACACATTCATTTGTCCAAGATCTGGGAAGAATTTTCAGTATCTTAGAGACTTATTTGCATGCCGGGACAGGTTCATCAAGAAACATGAGCTCATTGGTGAAGGTGGAGAATCTTGTCTGCATTTGATGAACTAGTTCACCTTCTTCCATGGTGAAACGTTTGAGTTGAGCAGCAAAGAAACCTAGCTTAGATTTCCTTGTTTCCTCAGTACCCTCAAAAGTAGTTTTCATCAGATTCCAAATTTCTTTGGCTTATTCGCACGAAGAGATCAGATCGTATTCTTTCATTCCAATGCCACACATAAGCAACTTCTTGGCTTTGTAATTTTTCCGAACTATTTGCTTGTCAGAGTCATTATCTTATTTACAAGTTTTGGGAATGACTCTTGTTATCTCTACAACCTTAACCTCTATGGTTGGCACATAAGGACCTTCACATATCACGTCCCACACTTCAATATCCTCAGCCATGAGATAGTCTCTCATTATAATATTCCACCGTCTATAGAACTAACCATCAAGAAGAGGTAACCTTGTGGAGGATTGGCTTCTTTGCACACTCACTGTTGTCGCCATTTCTTGCAAGAATCTCTCTTGGTGTTAACTAGATAGAGAGTCCAAGCTCTGATACCACTTGTTGAAATGTATATGTCCACTTATCTAAATGGGAAAGAACAAATGCCGAAAGTAAATATTGACAAGTAACTTTATGTGGAAATCTCCTTGCTCAAGGGAGGAAAACCACGACTTATTCTCAACAGGACTTTTCAAACCGTTTTCACTAATATTCAACAAGCAAAAGTAAAAGCCGGTTACAACAAGAGATTAGCATGGTAATCTCTCAACTAAATAATACTCCATATCACTTAGCTGAGCCTGAGCAGATACAACACTGCTCTCTATACTAATCCTATCTGATTAATATATACATAGAGTAAGAACCTAAGTTACTCTTAACTTAATCCTTACAATGATTCACCCAGGTTTGAAAGATTTCTTTCACAGATGAAATGAATCCTATAATATAAGAACAATTACAAGCAAGCGAATGCAACAAAGTACAAAAAGCAATGAAAGCATTTCTATCAGTTCCCTTGTTGTTCTTGAAGCTTGATAATATATCTCTTTGAATGAATGAATGAATTTTGTTGTTGTTTGTTTGATATATATACTATGAAGAGTTATTACCCATCAAACAAACAACTTCCTCGCTTCTGATTGGTGAAGTACTCTGCTGCTTCACCAAATTTCTAACGTAGACAACTTTTACAATTGTACAACAGTTTGACAACTGGACGAGTTTCATACTCTTCGGAGGCCCGCACTTGTGAGAAGATCATCAAAACATCTATGAGCATAAACACTTATAAATTTACCTCTTTTTAATGATGAAAAACAACCTGCATAAATACTCACGTGACTGTACAATCATTCATTCATATGGTCATAAACAATAAACATAAGAATATTGTTTGTCAAATCTTGAGTTTGTCTTATGTGTTTGAGAGATTATATCAAAATGAACACAAACTACTTGGGACCGCCCATTGGTTGAGAGTCTGCTTCTCTGGAAGAACGTGCACCTACCACATCTGAGGTGACAGTTTTTCTAACAGTTGTCTTGTCGTGCTTTCACATACGCAGTTTTGCAAGGACCAGGTCCCTTGCAAACTTCTTTATGAATTCTTGAGAGGCTTGTTGGTTGACTTCCTTCTCTCAATGAATGAATTTAATATGATGTTTGTCATGTTGAAAATATCAATCATAAAGAGTTATTATCCATTGGACAAACACCCTCGTCCATTCTGATTAGTGCAGTATGTTGATGCTCACCAACCTCTGACACAACAGCTTTACAACTGTACCCCATTATAAATCTGGACGAGAGAACTCAGCTTGGGACCAGGTCCCTTCATTTGTAAGGATCATCAAAACACCTAAAATATAACACCGATATATTTTTATAATGCTACATACACGTTTTTGGATATAACATAGACATTGATACTCGATAAGTTACATTAATACTAGATACATATAAATAGATATATGAAATTTATACAAGATATACATAATAGATACATGAAAGTAATATATAAGTGTACTTGTGCGTCATGTATCATAGTCTACTTATTCATACAGAATAAGCGGTTAGCATGTATCCATGATATGTTTGTATGTATTCATGATACATCTCAATCTATTTGTGTTCATCTGATCAAAGTCTATTAATATTTTTTATTAGTATGTAATATGATACATATAAACATATATGTGCAATTTTACACACGTGTATTAAAGTGTTTCATTTGTTGGATATATCAAATCATATACAAAAAATTAATATTTTAATAATAATAAAATGAAATTAATCCAATTACCTAACTAAAATGATATGTTTTCGTCTTTTATTAATGATATTAATAGATTTATTATTTTAAAGAGTAATAAAATGAAAGTAATTAAATATTTTTTTATTTCCATCTTCTATTATGAGATTTGTTGTAAAACTAAAGAACAAAAGAACAATATAAGATAAAGACAAGAAGAATATAAGATATGAGGAACAATATAAGATCACTTTCTTTCTTTCAAGTATTCACAAAATCTTCAAGTATATATAATATGAACCCTTATGCCTCTATTTATAGTGTAACATAGAGGCATACAAAAGATTAATCATAAACATGACATTAACATGAATATAATGGGGAGGTTATGAAATTGAAAGATTACAAGAATAATGGTTATAAAGGTGGAGGTTATGATCATCTTCATAATGAGGAAAGTAGTGGAGATAATGGGTGAATAACTTATTGGTGTAGTGGACATCTACCCTATAATATTTTATAACACTCCCCCTTGGATGTCCATAGATAATATGCCTCGTTAAAACTTACTAAAAAAATCCCTGTGGGAAAAAATCCTAGTGAAGAAAAAAGAGTACACATATCTTTTAATACACTTGAATGTTGCCTCGTTAAAAAACATACTAGGAAAATCCATTTGGGACAAAATCATGGTTAAGAAAAAGAGTACAACGCGCATTTTTCTCCCCCTGATAAAAACTTTACTTGATATTTTGGAGATGATGCATTTCAATCTTATATCACAACTTCTCAAATATTGATGTTGGTAATCCTTAGTGGATAAGCTTACAAGATTATCTCTTGAACGAGCCTTTGAACATCTATCTCACCATTTTGTTGAAGATCTTGTATGAAAAAGATTTTTGGTGAAATCTGTTATCTCTGATCTTCTTTGATTGTATTCTCCATTCAATTGAACTATATATTATTTTTGTATATGGTTGCTGGAATATCCTTTGTCAAAGGAAAATCAAATATTTTCTGAATATGATAGATCATGATTCCAACCAGACACACCCCTGACTTACTTCATATATCAATATGATTTGAAGAAGTGGTCACCAATGTTTGTTGAATGCCAAAATATTGTTGTGCCCATATGTAAGCAAATAGTTCATTTGCAATTGAGCTTTATGTAGATCAAATAAATATTTTGCATCTACACAATCAAATCATTTTTGACTCATGAGAGATTGATCAATTTTATTGAAGCTCGTCTTTTGTTCTCAAAGAAATTCAGACATCTTTTAGCATTTGCATAACCAACAATCTGTAAGTGCGCCAATTGCACTAACACATGACATTTAAAATCATTTTCATGAGGTTTGAAAGATCCTTTATTTGTGTTAAGCAATCTCAAAATCAATGAGTACTCAATGGAATTGTTTTAAGACCTTTTAAATCCTTCAAGGATTTTCATATAACCTTTATCGTCTAGTTAGATGTAATAATCATTTATTATGCATATTCAAGTATTTCATCTATTGTCAAACTGAAACAAGTCTCATTGTATTCACCATTGGAGAATATATCTCCATTTAATAATGTTAGGACTTCTGCGAAAATCCTTTATGCCTCGAGGCACGAATCGTACTTTATATCTTACGGTTATAATTACCGCAATGATTTATTTGTACCCTCGCTGAAATATATTTTGATCTATGAACTATATGTTCAAAAGCATCACTTTTCTAAGTGAAACAAAATATACTTGAATAGTGTCAATTATTTATCTGTTCATAGTATATGACATATTCGGATTTAAGATCCTCGTAACCATTTATAGCACTAAGTGCTACATCATATCAAATATACCGTCGACGGCCATTTTGATATCGATTCCAATACGACATAACTTATCGAGATCTCTTCATTTTTCATCATTTTCAGGTATCTGAACCTTTGCCAAGGTTTTATGAAATGTTATGTCATAGTGCTCTTTCAAAGCACTTGCCTCATTAGCAATGACCATTTTGATGATTTGCTCCCCTCCTTTATCAAGAAGTTTTACATTTGGAATTGATTGGTCTATCACGCTTCTGGCGTATCATAGACTCTGTCTTTCAAGGACTATTTATTGAAGCATTTGAAGCTTAATTAAAATATTTGGTCAGCAAATACATTTGGCAAATTGTTTGCAACATCTTGGAAATAAATTATCTCTTGAACTTCAAGTTCACATTTTTTAATGAGGATCAAAATAATTCGCCCCACACATAATTTTCAGTTGTTTTATTTAAAGAAAAAATAATTTTATGTTTTTGGACTTGTTTAGAGTCGCCACTTAATTTTAGGAAAATCAAGAAACCTTTGTTTTTAAAATATTAAAACAGAAAATCATTTGAAAACGTTTAAAAGGGTTCGAAGGTTCTTATTAATATTTTAGGAAGGTTTTTACGACACCTAAAATTTGCTAACTTGTAATTATCCGGCGACTAACTTTGTTTGGCTAAAAGGTTTAACTTAATTTTGAGATAAAAAATTATTTAGAGTTTGTTTGAAAGTGAAGTATTAATTTACTAGATAAGTGAGTAATTTAACTCCCAAAATTTATTGTTTTAAAGCCTATTTAAAAACGATTGATTTGATTTTAAATAGTTAAAATGTAACGACGTTTTACGGGAATTTTAAATAGTTGATTCAGTGTCTATTTCATCTATTCTACCTTAATCCGTAAAGTTTTCTCGCAATAAACTTTTCAATAGAAAACTAATAATTTTTCTTTTACTAACTCTTTTTCTCCTTACAAGAATCCCCCCCCTCCCCCTCCCCCTCCCCCTCCCCCTAGGCTCAATATTAAATATAGAGGGAGGAATTAGGGTTACAATTTTTGGGGAGGGAATCGACAAAAAAAACTGATAGACGAGGGCCCATTTCGAGATTCAAAAACTCCAAAAACCCTTTCACAATTTTGGAGAGACGCCCTTTTCTGAAATTTGAACCTCATTACACAAGAGGAAAGAGGAACGGGCGGCTTGGATTCAACTTTCCTGTCCTTGGCGTCGACGTGGCACCATCTCGCGGCTGCAAGGACATGAGACGCGACTGACAAGGCTGAAAAGCCCACTCTGTTGCGTCTATGAAAGAAAAAAAATGGAAAGAGGAAGACGACACAAACTTACATAAATTAATTGACGAGTTTCTTAATCTTAACGAGATAGAATAATCATCTCAAATATTAGATAAATAATCTAAAATGTAAACTATTATATAACTAAACTATTTAATCAAATATTTAATTGAAACCAAAATCATTTTGAGATGACTTTCTAATATTTATAAAATAAGCTGATTATATACATAATTATATAAATCATATATATTATCTAGACATTATAAAAAGTGATGAGATTAATTTAAAATAACTTAAAACATTTTAAACTTTATAAAATCTAATTATTTTAAATCGCTTAGAATTAAAAAGCTCGTTAATTAATTCCTATCGGGGAGGGTCAAAATTGGGTGTCAACATCAGCTGCTACACATATCTCCTCCTAATGTTAGGAAATCTATTCACCCTCAAACTCATTTGGAGATCCATCTTGATGCGTGGAACAATAAAATCATATGTGCACACATCAAATTTTTAGATGAAAATTATTTGGTTCCTGACCATGAACCAATTGTGTTGGGAGATCCTTGTTGGCTTGATGCATACATGTTAAATAAACTCATCTCATACCAAATTTTATTTGAGAGATTTGTTCTCATGATCAATCGCCTAGCTATAATTGGAGGCATACAATTTCTGCTAAACCAACCAGGATTATCAACATGATTTTATAGTTTGAAATTGTGCTCTTAATTTAACAATTCGAGCAAATAACCTTACAAAAAACAATTTGTAAGTTGATACAAATGCACATGTGACCATACTATAGATGCATCTATTAAATCATAATAGTAAATGATTCACATGGCAGGTGAACGGGCCGATATTCACCTTTTCTTATGTTCCAAATAATTTTAGGAAATACAATCACAACCTTAACTGATAGAATGATCATTATATCACAAGAACAAGCTATAAAAGAGAATTCTTGAAGAATCTTTTATTTCTTCAACATATAGCCACATGAATTCTCAATTTCTTTTGCATCACATTTGGATCGGAATGGCCAACCGATTATGTCAACTGATATTTATTCAAGTAAACTTCTAGTTTACTTTTGCATGTGATTCCATCACCATGCCCATATTTGTATACAACAAACAATGGAGAAAAATGGATAATTTTATACGTAAATATTTATTACCCACTTCGATTGTAGTAATTTGAAGATATTAAATCTTCTTATAATTTATAGTCTCAATATATATTTGTTTTCAATTCTTCCAAAACTTAAATAACTTCTTTTCTGACTTACTATAACCCCGATATTATGAATAATTTCATTCTTCCAGATAGTAACAAATTAGCCCTTTCGGAACTATCAATTAATTTTGTGTACTATCACAATTTTCACAACGCCATCCTTATGGTGACCATCTCCTTTAAGGAGAAAATTATTATTATTGTCATGGTTAAAATCATTACATTCAAGACTTATTTTTTGATAACCAATGACAAATTTGTGTTGCTACACAACGACATTTATTTTGGTCACGGCCACAACCTTTGCAGAAAAAATTTATTTTTTTCTTTTGTCCTCCAATAGTTCATTATAAAACATACCACAATATTTGTGTAGTACTCAAAGTATATATATGATCAAAATGACCATTTATGTCAAAATATTTTATTTCAATCTCTCAAACCTCCCGTAGAGGTGAGATGTGACATTCGTCCAACAATACATGAACATGTTCTTATCCATACAAACACAAGTCACATTTTCTTCAAGAAATGGACCATAATCATCTGTACATGTTCCATAAGTTTTTATTAGAAACTCATTGTCATGTTTTGGCATTATGTGACTCACCTCAACATTACTTTAAAAAGTCGAATGTATCAAATATACTATCATTTTGTATTTCTTTATTTTGATGGAGGATTTAAAAAACTTTTTAAATTGGTTACACCTACAACAATGTGCCCAACTTCTCATACAACTTTGATTATTAAAAATTATCTTTAACAATTACCTTCACATTTGAAGGACCATCTTAAGAAAAAATGTGTCCAATAACCTTTTATACAATTTCAATTGACAAAATTACCTTTACATTTGAAGAAACATCTTAAGAACACATAATGCTCTTCCTTTTAATTACCACAATGATGAACATTAACATTTTACCATACTCATGTTCATATATTCAACCACTTGTCATTTTCCAGACAAATTAATACACTGCTACCACATTCACATAAGAGAATGGAGCAAATTAATTGGGTAAATTTCATGACTTTCAGTCAAAAATATAAAACTTTATGTTAGTCATTATCATATCATCACTATAGTGTATTAAGACTTAAACTCAATGTCTTACCCATATAAAGACACCTTTGGTCATAAATCAATGGGACTTGAACCCAACTTCTTATTATTACGTTGCACCAAGACTTTAACTTGATGTCTTACCCATTTGGTGCGGTGAAACCTGAATTCGCCGTCTTACCCTCAACCAATGCCTTAATAAACCAAATGCATTACCAAAAAAATAATTATCGAAAATCATAAATATAATTCGACCCTTACTTAATATACAAGATAAATGAAAAAAAACAATTAATTAGAACAACATGTTAGAATCAGAAAAACGTCCCAAGTTAAAATAATTCAAACATTTTAATAGTCTCTCTCTATATTGTTATGAAGATTATTATAATTTACTAACCATTTTAAAATAACATTGATTCTTGACGGAGAATGAGCAACTCGTGCTGATAACGTGTTGTAAAACTAAAGAACAAAAGAATAATATAAGATGAAGACAAGAAGAATATAAGATATGAGGAACAATATAAGAACACTTTTTTTCTTTCAAGTATTCACCAAATCTTCAAGTATATATAATATGAACCCTTATGCCTCTATTTATAGTGTAACACAAAGACATACAAAAGGTTAGTCATAAACATGACATTAACATGAATATAATGGGGAGGTTATGAAATTGAAAGATTATAAGAATAATGGTTATAAAGGTGGAAGTTATGGAGGTTATGGTCATCTTCATAATGAAGAAAGTAGTGGAGATAATGGGTGAGTAACTTTTTAGTGTAGTGGATATCCACACTATAATATTTTATAACAAGATTTGATTAATTAAATTTTTTTAAATTTATCGTCCATTTATCTAATAAAGGCTTTTCTATGTATCACTATTCCATTATTTATGAGATCTTACGTAATAAGGTAAAATTATGAAAGTAATTAATTTTAAATTAATGCGATTGGTATAAATTACCTAATTTAATTCAACTCAAATTAAATTAGGGGGTAAAGAAACATTCTTGAAGTTACACTGCTAAAAATTAAATGTCTTTTCTCATTTCAATATAATAACGGTAATTTTAAGCCAAAAAATGTGGGACATTTAATATATCAGATCTATTACTTATTGTAATAAAAAAAATTGATTTGGCAAATGATAAAGATTATTTATATGATCTATAATACAAAAGTCTTGAATATTATGCAATGTGATCATTTTTAAATACGACAAAATAAGAAAATAAGAACTAAATGAAGAAGGAAAATGTGCCGACTAATTCTAATGTTAATTTAGTGGCACAATAAATTCGTTTTGTGCAAATAACTTTTTTAAATCTAATCAGTCAATTTGGAGTTATATCTCAAAAGGTCACTCAATTTTGGAAATTTATCTAGTAAAATCATTAAATTTTGTTTTTATCAATAAAATCACTCAATTTAGACCTTTATATCAATAAAATCACTCACCTAAATTTATTACTAAAGTAAAATGACATAAAAAAATAAATTGTTTTTATATCACGTTCATGATTAAAATTATAAATAAATAGCTCAAAATTACTCTTTATTAAAATAATAAAACGAATGACAATTTTGAAATATTAAAATACAAATTTAACTTTCATATACTTGTTTTCAATTTAACTTTAGATACATTTTTTTTAAAAAATCTCTCCAACAGCCTACTAATATTTCTCTGTAGATATAAGAAATAGTCGAACGAACAAAAAATACTGTATCACAGTTATTTTAAAATTC
Source organism: Solanum lycopersicoides (assembly GCA_022817965.1). Lineage (NCBI taxonomy): Eukaryota > Viridiplantae > Streptophyta > Magnoliopsida > Solanales > Solanaceae > Solanum > Solanum lycopersicoides. The sequence goes on along the minus strand of CM040628.1, from coordinate 13,350,652 downwards.
TCTCATTATCAAACGTCTCAACTTTTGTGTGTACTAAGGAAATGCGAATACACCAAAAAAAAATATTGTATCACAGTTTACTATCACTTGGATCTGGAACCTACATGCTGATGCTCACGATTTTGATAGCCATACCAGTGATTTGGAGGAGATCTCTCGAAAAGTATTTAGTGCACATTTCGATCAACTCTCCATCATCTTTCTTTGGCTCAGCGGCATATATTCCCACGATGCTCGTTTTTCTAATTATGGAGCGTGGCTAAGTGATTCAAACTCACATTGGGCCTAGTGCTCAGGAGGTTTGGCCAATAGTAGGCCAAGAAATATGTTTTAAAATTTTCTCTCATTATCAAACGTCTCAAAGTTTTGTGTATGTACCAAAAAATAATTAAAATTGTTGTTTTCATCATATAATGGATGATTGTCAATTGGTTGGTGTTCTCTCTTAATTCGATTTCAGAATCACGATGATAACGAAGAAAAAATAAAAATTATGAAACAAAATATTGTTATTTATCTTAATTATTTTATTCTATAATGAAATAGTAATTTTAAGATATTTATTTATTATTTTAATAATGATCATGATATAATAATTTGTTTATTCATGTCAATTTTACTTTTTTAATGATAAATTTAATTGAATAATTTTATTAATATAAAAGTTCAAGTTAAATATTTTATTGATACAAAATAAAATTTAATAACTTTATTAGATAAATTCACAAAATTATTAACCTTTTGAGATATTAACTCATTAATTTGACTGTCAGTAAAATACAATGTGATAATTACTGCAATAAATAAATAAATAAATATATAAATTAGGCTACATGACAGTCAAACCAGGACGCATATGGAGGGAATATTTTTTTCTTTACATTTAATGTGAAGTAGGTGATAAATATAATTAGACAAAAAAAAACTAGCTAAAATAATTATAATGGTAAGTAGATGGGGACAGGAAAATGGCACATGGAAGAGAAAAATAAGAGTGAGTCGAATGAAATTAAAATTATAGAATTGACCTAAATTTTATCAACTAGATTATCGAAGGATACATTAATATCATCATGTGTTGAAGCAGTAATTTAGTAATCAATTTTTATATATAATGTTTTAAAAATTGGAAAAGAAAAATACTTTATCAAAATCTTAGAAGAAATAGAAAAATTATTTTGAGTTCAGAATTATTTACGTGTTCTTAATGAATCATAAATCCATCAACCCATCAGATTATTTGACTAAAATTAAAAATTAATATTCAAAAGTTGAGCGACCACTACACATAAATGCTTTTATTTATAAGCAGAAAATTTCTTCTCTTTCTCACCAAAAAATAAAAAAAAATGTTCGAATTTCATTTTTTCCTCCGTTTTATTTTCCATATTTTCTTATGCACGCTACACCTTATTTAAAAGCTTTATCTTAAATCTTCAAAAACCCAACATACATTTGATTATATTTATTAGCATATAATTAGTAAAACCAAAAAACATTAAATAATGATCACATGTTTATTTTTCTTATAACCCCCCACCCTCATTTCAATTTTGGTGGAGTAAGTACACAATTATAGGCCTCTAATAAATTTTGACATTTGTTTGTTCAAAAGGTCAAAATAATTTATTGATGTTTCCCACATGAATACCATACATGTATGTACTTGTTAAACATGTTCAACAACCCTTATATATATAAAAATAGAATATGCCAACTTTTACATATAAATGTATCATGCTTACTGTCTACCTTTTGAGTTTTGAAAAGTCAATTAATTTCCATATTAAATATTGAGTTAGTAAAATTAAGAAAGGCATAGTCAATTAATTTCCATATTAAATATTGAGTTAGTAAAATTAAGAAAGGCATACTTATGAACATGGTTGCCAGATGTGTAGCCCAGTGGCGGAGTCAGGTTTTTTAATATGGAGGTTCAAAATCTGTAGAAATAGGTAGCCGAAGGGGGTTCGACATCTACTGTATATACATATAAACTTATTTTAACCATATATAAATAATATAGTTTTTCGTCGAAGGGGATTCGAATGAACCTCTTTCATTAAGGATAGCTCCGCCCCTGGTGTAGCCTGTAAGTATGATCACATTACCGTCTAACCCGTCACTCGACAAAATTTATGTCACATTTCATGTTCTCAAAAAGATTTATTATTCGAAAAATGGAGTCTTCTTCTAAAAGGGAAAAGGCTCAATATGCCATCGAACTATTAGAAAAGACTTATTTATGTCATCAGTTAAAAATTTGGCTCATTTATGCCATTACCGTTAAAAAAAGGCTCATGTAATTATTTTTTAACGGTGATTTTGCAAGATTATTTTTGATAACTAAGAGTCAGTCGACTCTTTGGAGTTTAAGAAGGTTTAAATAATCAATTTTTTTAATTAAAAAAATCAAAAAAAAAAATAATTCAATGTTTATTCAGAATTTTGATTATTTTTTTTATAAAAAATTAATGACGTAAACAATTATAATTCGTCCACGTCATCAATTTATTTAATAAAAAAATCAAAAAAAAATTAATTCAATTTTTTCTTCAGAATTATGTTTTTTTTATTAAAACAACTGATGATGTGGCCGAATTATAATTGGTCACCTGTAAAAAATGGTTTTGCAAAACTACCGTTAAAAAATAATGGCATGAATAAGTCTTTTCTTTGACGATAATGACAGAAATGAGCCAAACTTTCAACTGATTGCATAAATAAGCCTTTTCTAAAAGTTTGATGGCATATTTGAGCATTTTCCCTTTTCTAAAAGAAATGAAGCTAGAATTAATTTTCCTTCATGTATAACATAATGCACGAAAGGATTTTAAATAACCATAAGGTAATATGAAAATCCTTAGCTAGATAAAAATTGTCCATATAAAGAACTCGACAAGTATAAATATCCCTCTTTTAACTACTAGTCTAACAGACTTAATATCTTTTATAACAAGTCGGAGAAATTCAAAATCTGATTTGAATCCAATATAGTACCTATGTGTATTGAGTCGATTTTTTTTAATGAATAGATGTTATTATTTTATGCATGGTTTATTTATAATGTATACATGTATTAGTTATGTGGACTTTTAATATCAAATCAAATGTCATATTAATTATATACATAAAATAAGTCAGCTCATAATCAAATAAGGGACGGCTCAACGTAATTGAGGGCCTAAAGCGAAATTTCAATTCGCGGCCTGAAATATAAATAAAGTTCATATACATATTTATTCAAAATCAAATTTTCTCACAATATTTAGATGAAAATTATTAGTATTAATGTTTTTTCAATTACTAGTTTTAGGTAAGATTTTATCAACTCAACATTGAAAAACATTTTAAGTGAGATAATTATTATATGTATTGTTAACATAATGCTATAATAAGTTGATTAATATTAAATGAAGATAAGAGTTAGAACCATAGAATTTAACTCAAGAAGTTGATGACTTGGTATACCTCATTTTAATATGCTTGAAACTAAAATGTAACAAAAATAAAAGGAATTTGTAATTCACTTTGTTCAACACTTTTCACTATTAATTTTTATTTTTAACAAAGTACATAGATGTTAAATAAATAATTTATTTTAAGAAAAATTATACTTTTTATCATAAATAATCATTTTTTCTATAAAAATTTTAACTCATAATTTATTTTTGACAAAACTTTGAGACAGAGGACTCATTTTTCCATGCATAAAGCCGGCCCTGAATCAAATGTCAATCATGGTATTCATTAAGTATACATAATTTAATACGTACATAACTCATTTTCAAATCAAATAGTTGCGAGATTTAGCGAGTGGGTTAACTGCTTTGCAGGATAATAATGTGACTCATTCGTTTAATTATACTTCCCAACCTTTTTGTTATGATAATAGGATGATTTTGTGTTGCTTAATATTGCTTGAGTTTATAATATGCTTAATTGTAAATGAGTTGTGGTTAACACTCACTTGGAAAAGTTGAACTTAGATAGGAACTAATGAGGAAATTTTAGGTTTAGTAATCATAAAAATTATATTAGTGTGTTTTTCCTAGTTCTATATGACATGCTTAAAATTATAAGATTAAATGACATTATAATATATTCGATGTATTTTTAGTTTAGAGCCACAAAACTCAATTTTCAACATTAATATTCTCGTTAGTTCACTAATTCAGTATATAACAAGATTTTAGGCTCAATAGACAATTATTCTTACAGCTAATATTGATTTATATCTAATAATTTCTTTGTCCATTTTTATTTGTCATATTGCGATTTTTGAAAGTCAAATTGAGGATTTTTTAAAGTTAATCAAATTACATTAATTTAATATTTTTAATTAAAAAATCTAGATATTCAAAATTTATACGAAAAATACTATAAATTATAATTTTTTACTTATTAATATAATGAAAAAATATATAGTAAAATATTAATTAATTTTTTTATAATTTAATTTAAGAAAATGACGGAGGACTATTATCTATGTTTCTGACTGACCACTTACTCATTTTAGGCAATAATTGGGCGTGATCAAATAAAAAGACATCAGAACTAAAATTGATATAATTTGGTCAATATTTCAATTAGTTGAAAATTGACTATTTGGCTTATTGGATCCTTCCATTTGAATTTTCAGCCTCCTACTTAATTAGTGTTTGTTTTATGTTTTTGCGGAGAAGAGAGGATGAACATATATTATATTTGTTATATCACAAGTACAATTGATATAACATATAATTATAAGTATAATTGTTTAAATACAATTGATTTGTATCATATATCAAATATAATTGTATTAATGGTGTTAACGAATACATTTGTGTCGATAAATACAATAGGCAGAATACAAATTATCATAATACAATTGATATAAAATATTCATACATAGGTTGATGCATAACACAAAATACAGTTGATATAGAACACAAATCCATTTGATATACATAATACAAAATGCAATTGTCATATTTATGCGGAATGCTTTTTGTGTGGGAGAGAAAGAGACGCGAGAGAGAGGCAAGGGAGAGAGGAGAGGGAGACTTTTTTTTTAAAACCCTACATATAGTTATAGGTTGTAATTTTATAAACTAGAATGATTTATCGTAAATACGTATCACATATTTAGCTTGTTAAGTAATTTTCCAAATAAATAGTAATCCTAACTTTCAATCTTAACTAGTTCAAGGGATCGTAGTTGATGGTTGAATTTACAGGAGAATTTAATACTCTCGCCGTCCACTTTTAGTTGTAATGTTATTTTTTTCAATAGTCAGTTTAACTAATTTTTAAAATCATAAATTACATTAATTTGATATTTTAAACTAAAAGTTTACATATTCAAAAATTACACTGAAAGTACTATAAATTGCAAATATTTTATATATTAATATAGTGAAAAAAGTATATTATAAAATATTAATTAAAATTTTTTATCGTTTGACTTTAACAGAAAAACTATGACAATTAAAAATGACCAAAAGTACGTTGTTTAACCAATTATGATACGACGGCAGAAGCTAGATTTCTGCCATGAATAGTTGAGAAATTTAAAACTCATTTTGATTTGTTAAAACAAAATTTATTTCAGTTTAAGGATTAAGTCTACTGAAACTAATAATTAAAATAGAGAAACTCATCGGTCAACTAATTTATTGATTACGTTCATCTTCTTCTTTAATTATTATTATTAATTAATGTTTTTATTACAATATAGTTTTTTTCTTGGACAGCAAATCGCAACGTAATCGTCTACGTCACACGAGGCACCGACAAATTTGAAAATGGAAATTAAGAAAGAAAATGTTTAAAATGTTTATTAGGAAAAGGAAAGAATAAGTAAAAGAAACAGAATCAAATAATGAAAAAAAATAAAGGAAAAACAATTGCACCTGTTAGAAATAATCTAGATACAACTCATTTAGAGAGTTAAACAAAATTTTATATAATTTTTAGATATTTTAAATTGTTAATTATTGTGATTTATATTTTTTTACGTAAATTTTATATAATATACATTACTTCATCTATCTCAATTTAGTGATATTTATAGAATTTTTAGAGTTAACCAAATTTTCTACCTGTGCTTTAAATTTCTAAGTTGTGATTTATGTTGCCTTTTAAGTCATTTCCAAGTAATACAGGTTATACTTCTTCTATCCCAATTTATTTTCTCTGTCCCTATTCAGTTGGAACACATAAGATTTCCAAGAGACTAAATCTTTTATATGTTTTAAATACGGACATACATCTGTTTTTTATATGATTTTAAATATTTTTAGATGTTAATTATTGTGATTTATATTGTCTTTATGTATTTTCAAATAATATATATTACTTCCATTAGTCAGAATTTATGTATTTTAGAAAGAATTTTGAGAATCAACTAATTTTCTTTTATAATTTTCAATATTTCAAATTGTCATTTTTTTAGATATACAGTACTTTACCCGTTCAACAATAGTTGTTCACTAAATTATTTTGATATGTCCAACGATATTTGTCCACTTTATGTAATCAATGAATTATTTTACACTTAGTTCCTAATTTATCGTTATCATTAATTATAGTCATTTCTCTACATATTTTTTCAAGACATTGTATTTATTATATTTAAAAATAATAATGTAAAATTATCCTTTTATTTATAATTTCTTAAAAAGTATGCAAGGTCAATAGTGAATAAATATTCTTAGACAGAGAAACTACTTTCTACTATGCTTTCAAATAATAAATGTTACTTTATGTGTCTCAATTTATGTAGCACTAATAGAATATCAATATCAGTATTAACTAATTTTTGTAGATCTTTTAAATATTTATAGTTGTTTATTATCATGATTTATAAAAAAATAATCTATTAAAAAAATATAAAAAATACAAATTAAGAAAAAATATATTTATAAATATGTTTGCTTTTAAGGTTTACTCGTTCAAAGGAAAAGGAACTCTTTTTAATGTACAAAACGAAAGGCACAAGGCACAACATTCTAAAGCAAATAAATTACTTACTATAATATTTTTTCTAATACATTTAAGGAGGGGCGGACCCAGTAAGTGGGTTTCGGGTGCTCGAGCATCCATTGATTTTGATTATTTTTTTGTATATATACATATATATATATATATATATATATATATATATATATATATATATATATATATATATATATATATATACACATATATATATATATATATATATGTATATATATATATATAATATAATAAATTCGTATTTAAAAATTAAATGAGCACCCATAGTATGAAAGCAGTCATAGTATGAAAGAGGTCCGCAAAGCACATTGACAGGGTTTGAATCCCACCCGCACCATTCTTTTTTTCTTTTTTTTTGCAGCGAATTTTGCACCCTTTTTTTCTTTTCTTTTTTAATTTTTTTTCCCTTTTCTATCTAATTAAGGGCTTCTTTTTTTAATGTTTTTTTTTTCTTACACTTTTTCCTTTTCCTAGGGCTTTTTTATTTTTATTGAAGAGTTTCAGTTAGTATAGTTTATATTATGTGATTGCTAAAAAATTTATATTAAAGAAAGTGAGCACCCACTATCTTTAAATACTGAATCCGCCACTGCATTTAAGTAGGAAAGATGGGCATGTCGTATTATGTCAAAATCAAGTGGTCACAATGGGCCAATGGAATATGATCTTTGAAGGGCTAAAATCTCTCTATATTAGAAGAAAAATAAAGCATCAATAATATTAACCAATTGGAAAAAAGAAGTAAGCTCAAATGACTAAACTACCCTCAACAGGCAAGCAGGTACGTTAACCAGGGGCGTAGCTGTCCTATAGTGAGGGTGTCCAATTTGACACCTATAGTCAGAAAATATTACTGTATTTATAAATAAAATGATACACAAAATAATTAATAATAAATTTTGGATATCCTGGATAGAATAAGTTTTGTAGCCCAATAATTTAGCCCTAAATGCTCATGTGTTTAAATATCACTCTTGACATTTTTTCCCTTTTTTTTCACCCTCCGTGAAATTTGTGGCTCTGCTTAAGCTGGCGAAATTCGACATTTGATACAAACATTAATAACACAAAGATTAGTAATGCGTGGATTAGTAATGCAAAAATTATTTTTTATCAAGTGTTTGGTTCAATGCTTTCACTTAATTTTGTCTTTGGACTAAAACTCTAGCTACAAATAGCTTCTATCCAATTATACCATTGAATTATCATGAGATCTTCTACGGTATGTATTGGGTCGAGATAAATAACTGTCGGATAATATTTTTTTTGTGACATTCTAACTAGCTAAAAAGAAGAATAATTTTATCGTCATATCTGTCATTTTCTCATTTGAATTATTTGAGGGTAAATAATTGTCATCTTAATAAATCTATTACTTACGAAACATTAATTTTCAGTTTAAAAAAGATAGACTACCTACTTTAAAATCGAAAAGACTGTAAATGAAAATCAAATGAACCATACATTTACTCATAAAAATTGCAACCTGTAGTTTTAATATGTATCCAAAATATAAATTGTCCAAAATACAATTAATTAGAAAGCGACATATGTATCAACAAATAATGCATTTCAATTAAGATCATAAAAGTTATGTGGTGATATACTTATATTTTCAATTAGTAAATGTCAAACAAGTCACATTTCAAATATTGTATTGATTTGTGTTGGATTTATTTAAAAAAAAATGACTCTCTCTAAATAATAAAATTTGTAAGCTAAATTATTTAAATAAATTTACTAATAAAAATACAAAACATAAAATCAAGAAAAACAAATTAAATAAAATGATTAAAAAGATTTGAGGGGTATTTTTTGTCTTTACCTTAGATTAATTACATGGTATTAAATTCTATGTATTACTAATACCATCAAATGAAATGTATTATTTATACATCCTTTAATATCATGTAGAGGGATATAACTAATCTATGAAATAGTTATACAGAAGCCCAAAATTCCTATCAAACATAATATTAAATAATACCATACATAATATATAAATTATTTATCATAATACTTCCTATCAAACGACCCCTAACTAGTATAATAGAGTATTGATAAGGTCTATTCATATCTCTCTCTTTTTTCCCACGAGAGGCCTAGCACACAACTTCATTAAAACATTATTGGATATCATAGAGTATTCCTTTGTACATTGACATATTTGAGAATTGGGATACATTACATTAGTTTTTTGTTTTTCTTTGTTATAACCTTGATAGTTTGAAAATGATTCATTTAGCATACATACATGATACATTGACATTTGAAGTAGAGGATTAAATAATATACAAGCTGACATGAAAACTCAACATAATATGTGCGACAAATCTCGTTAAATTATGCTTATTTATATCTTCAAAAGTCATACAGAACAAGTATCACTTAATCAAATATGTATTTCAAAAAATGAAGAAGAGTTGAATCCGCCCTGCTCCGTCACCTCCTCTAATGAAAAAGTATCTGAAAAGTACAGTGAAAAATAATTTAGTATATTATTTTTCATGTATGAAGGATTAAATAAGAGCAATTTGAGTACTAAATAAGAGTAATTAATATAGTGAGGATAAAGTTACAATTGAGACCGAAAATATCGCTACGGAAGCTGTCAACTTAGCAAACAATTTTTTTAATACTATATACGTAGAATAGTAAGCTATATTGACCAAATTTGCATATCATTTCTATTTTTAACCTTCAACCAGAGGTCATCACCACTCCCCTCCCTTTTAAGAAAAAAAATAATTTTAAAATTCGAAGGTTCTGAGTTTGATTGATTCTTTAAGAAAAAATAAATCGTATAAAAATAAGGAAAATGACTTTTTTAAAGATTGTAAAGAAAATAAGTCTATAATAAGTGGTATTTCAAATTTATTATCTTTTTCCTACCCACCTAATCGTCCCAGACTCTACCCCTTTGCCAACCCTGAACTCCCACTATCTATTTCATCTCGTCTCCATACAGTTTTAATAGATAACATATAAATGATCTTGAAGTAATATTTGCTTGTTTACTGATCCAATACCAAAAAGTAAGTAAGAAAACTATTTGTTTTCAAAATAAGTAACATTTACAAGGAAATATTTCCTTCACACCAAACACATCAAATTATTAGGAGAGAAGTATTAAAACGCCCTTAAACTCTGCTGAATGATTAATTTGAACCTCGAACTATTAACAGCCTTAGAAACATCTTTTTATTTGATAAACTGAACTTAAATACACCATCTTGTAACATGAGTGAAATATAACTTTGAGTTTAGAGGTGTTTTCATACTTCTCTTGTCTTTTTATGTAGACTCGCATACTTCTAAAAAAGTTTGAGATAATTTATTATGTCATGTGATATATCAGAAGTGTAATTTAAATTTAATAGATATGTTAATAGTTTGAAGATGAAATTAATCATCTACGTTATATTTAGAGGTGTTTTCAGTATTCAACTGGAGTAATAATAGTTGAGTAGAAGATTTTGAAGAAGGGGTATGGGCCCTTTTTCCATTAATTTTCCAAATTTCTTAGGAAGGGACTTGGTCTTTGGTCCTCAGTCCTCACTATATGCCATTTCTAAATCCGCGTTTTCCTTTACTTTGATTCTTCTTCTAAAATCATCTCTTCTTAAAAGCTACTACTTCAAACATCTCATTGACAAAAATCCCTTTTTTTCTCTAAAAACACCATGAAAGCATCTTCTTTCATCTCACCATTTCTATGGCCATTCTTGCTCAAAAACCTCACCTTTTCTTTTCTTTAATTTTCATTTTTTCCCTTTCTTTCCAACCCATTTCTTCACTTTCCACTATTGCCATTTCCAAAACTTCTAATCAAACATTAGTTTGTGCATTGATTTCCTATTCCTTATATCCCCAACAATCATCTCTCAATTGTACTAGTTTCCCTCAGGGTATTCAAATCCCTTTAAACCCTTCTGTTTCCTTTACTGGAATTGTGGGTGGAAATGGTTTCCTTTGTGGGTTAACCTCATCTTCTAATTCAATCATGGTGTGTTGGAGGTTTTCAGATAATGGGACTGATTTGAATTATAAAAGGGTTTATATTGGTCCATTGCTTACAAATCTTGATTCTGGAAATTCCCATGTTTGTGGAATTGTTAATGGAACTAATAGGCTTCAATGTTGGCAGTGGCATGAATTTAGTTCATCAAATAACAGTTTGATAACTTCAAATCTTGCTGTTGGAGAAGATTTTGTTTGTGGGTTGTTGCCATTGAGACAAATTCAATGTCTAGGAAGCTTTAGAAATGTTACTGATGCTGTTCCTTTAGGTAATTACAGTGAAATTGCAGCTGGTTCTCAATATGCTTGTGCTATCTCCATGAATGGTAGTTTGGATTGTTGGGGAAATATGGTAGGAGAAAAGCCTGTTGACCAATTCAAATCTCTTGCTTTAGGTGATAATAGGGGTTGTGGTTTGAAGGTTGATGGGAAAGTGGTTTGTTGGGGTGAAAATGGTTTTAGTCTACCTTTAAATTTGAGTGATATATCTTTTGAAACATTAGAAGCAAAACAAGATATTTTTTGTGGCATTGAGACCTCAAATTATTCATTCTTTTGTTGGGGAAATGAGATTTTCAATTCAAATCCAGTAGTCTATGATGGTGTACAGGTTGTTCCAGGACCATGTACCACTTCATGTCCTTGTGCACCTTTAGGTAACTATGCTAGGTTTTGTGGTCAAGAACTAATGATATGTGAACATTGTGTTTGGCAAGGATTTGGTCAGAATCCTCCAATTGTTAACCGGTCAGGTCCTTCGCCACCGCCATTATCCCCACAGCCAACGCCAACGCCATCTCAATGGAGTACGAGAAATGTGGCGTTTCTAGTGGTAGGTTGTGTTGGGTCCTTAATGATGTTGAGTGTTCTTGTTATACTGTTTCTCAAGTATTGCAAGATTAGAGGATGCAGAGTACACGACTCTGGCCGTCTTGATGAGGCCGGTACACCTCCACAGCAAGGCAGCCAGACATCTCAAGTTCAAGATCAGTTAGGTCCTCAGCCATCAATCTTGGAGAAAAGACCAAGTAAATTCCTTAGTATGGGAAATGGGGGTCACTTAGAAGAATTCTCCTTGCAAGTGTTACTTCAAGTGACGAATAACTTCTCCGAAGAGCACAAAATCGGGACAGGAAGTTTTGGTTCTGTTTATCATGCTACATTAGATGATGGTCGCGAAGTAGCCATAAAAAGGGCAGAAGCTTCAGCCTCATCTTCGTATGCTGGAGGTTCAAAGTATAGACAAGAGGACAAAGACAGTGCATTTCTCAATGAGCTAGAGTTCCTGTCTCGACTCAATCACAAGAACCTCGTTACGCTATATGGCTATTGTGAAGACAACAACGAACGAGTCTTGGTTTTCGAGTACATGAACAATGGCACTCTCCATGACCATCTACACAAGCTTGAGACCTCATCACTAATATCATGGACTGCTAGGATCAAGGTAGCATTGGACGCAGCCCGTGGGATTGAGTACCTCCACGAGTACGCAGTCCCAGCTGTCATCCACCGAGACATCAAGTCATCCAACATATTACTCGACACCAATGGGAACGCCAAGGTGTCTGATTTTGGACTGTCCCTAATGGGACCACAAGAGGACGAATCACACCTTTCTTTGCGTGCAGCAGGGACGGTGGGTTACATGGACCCTGAGTACTACAGATTGCAACAATTGACAACAAAGAGTGATGTGTATAGTTTTGGAGTAATGATGCTAGAGTTGTTGTCAGGTTACAAGGCGATTCACAAGAACGAGAATGGTGTACCGAGGAATGTGGTTGATTTTGTGGTGCCATACATAGTACAAGATGAGATTCATAGAGTGTTGGATGGTAGAGTACCACCACCAACACCATTTGAGATCGAGGCAGTGTCATATGTAGGTTATCTTGCAGCTGATTGTACTACATTAGAAGGTAGAGATAGACCAACAATGACTGAAATTGTAAATAACCTCGAAAGGGCGTTGCAAGCATGTTTGACAACTCCAAATTTCTCTCGATCCAACACCGATTCATCCACATAATCATATCATTACTTGGCTTTGGATTGTGTATATTGTAATTACAACATTTTTCTTATTGGTATTTAAATCATTTTCTCATACTTTACACACCATTTCACTCCTAAATTTATCCTTTCGTTTCGATTCATGGCACTTTTTAGCTTGCTAATTAGAGCTAAATTGGATAAGTAGATTAATTTTTATAGAAAGAATGGTCATTCTGATTGTAAAATTTGTAAAAAAAATATGGTTAAAGGCAAGCAATTTAATATGGATAATGTTCATTTCCTTTTGAACCAAACCCCTAACAGGGAGAGGGAGGAAAGGAATACATGCCTCAAAGGAAGAGAAAAGTACAAGCAAGAAGAAGCTGGAGAGCCTCTTAAAGAAATTCTCTTAAGAGATATAAAAAGAATTTTGTGGTGAACTCTTGGATTTTCTGAATGCCCCTCTCCTGCTCTGAAAGGGCCCTTTTACGGGCCAAAAGAAGTCGTCTCATGTGAAATGAAAACTCTCTCAGCACTTAAAAGGCTTCTTAGTAGAGCCTTGATTTTGACAAACACTAGACTCGAAAATGATTGTTGATTATATCTATCCAAGGATCATGCATTACGATGGTCCTCCATCTGTAAAGTGGTTTTCCCCTATAGAGGGGGTCTACCGGCTATCCGGTTACGAAGCAGCCTTGGTTATCCCGAGGCAGCACCAGTCTAAACCATCCACCCAAATTTTCCTAAGATTATGACTTAACCACGTGTCATGAACTGACTCATCCTTTTTCGACACATGTTTTTCGCCCATACAATTAATTCATTAGAATATTGATCTTGAACAATTACATTAAAAGTAATGTTAATTATAGTTTTCCTCGACAAAAATAGTAAATCAATATACTACATTTTATTGTAAGTCAAAATTTACATTACTTTGAAACTAGGGAAGTAAAGAAAATCCAAAACATTTTATGGTACCTACCACCAAGTGAACTTAAGAAATGTGGATGACAGAATTGGTTAATTCAAATTTTTCTATACATTTTTATTACAATATGAATGTCGGTATTGGCAATTAGTACCTAAAGTCAAAGAGGCAAACATTGAAAAACAAATAAACTATAGAGTTTACCAACTAGTTTGGTCCCTTTTTTGGTTTTATAGAGTGATTAGGTTACATAATAGAGAAAATGTGCATAGAAATATGAAACAATCTTTCAATTGACCTATCTTTTCTTGTTTTGTATGCTTGAACTAGCCTTTAGTTATTTTATAGTTTAACTATCATTAAAAGGTCTAAGTATTAGTGTGTACTTGAAGAAATTTTGTATATAAAGTTTCTAGGTATTAAAAGAGCATGTAATTTGGGTCCAAATTATTGAAAAGTATTGATGAAGAAAAAGTCAACTTGGTATGACAAAGGCAAATAGTAAGGTCACCTTCTTCTCTTTTTAGTTTAATATTTTTGGCCAAGTCAAGTCACCATAATTGCAAATTCAATTATTTGATGGACTACTAACGCGCCAAGGTTTTCTACTTAACCGCACTCTAGCATGGGAGCTCTCGCTAAAGTTGGTCGCGCACGATAGCCTACAAAAATTAATTTTGGGTGACACTCTCAACATAATTTTCTTTATATTCAAAGCTTAAACTCGAGATATTTGATTAACGATAAAGCAGTCTCATTACTTAATGTGTAAACATTAGTAAATACATATAAATAATAAATTCTAAATTCATTAAATTAAAAGGATTGTTATAAGACCAAAACACAAATGCTTAAAATCATGAATAAGCCTTGGCAGCCTACAGGAATCATTTTGGGACACTCCCAATATGATTTTCTTTATATCCAGAGATCAAACTTGAGACATATAATTAATGATGGAGTAGTCTCATTACTTATATGCGTGAAAATTATTAAATTAATTTAAATAATACATTTTAAATTCATTAAATCAAAACACAAATCCTTAAAATTATGAATAAGCCTTTATTTTCAAAGCATTCAGCCCGCAAAAGAAAAGAACCTAACCATTGAAATTTAACGTCCAATAATAAATATTTTACATGTTTTAAATAATACAAATGTCTTCTAGGTATACAATTTGATGATTGCAAGTTCTTTTTCCCCCTAAATGAGCTAGACAGTATAATATGTCACGTTTACAGGGAAGCAATATTTTATACTAGTACTCTTTGTGTTGCATATTTATCTCAAATAATAATGTATTTTATTATATTTTTTATACGATCAACATATTTAAAGGTCTAATTCATCGGTGACCACTTAAAGTTGGCAGAAATTTTCAGTTAGACATCTTAATTAGGTTTTGTTCATCCTGGACACCTCATGTCATGTTCCGTGTGTCAGTTAGACACTTTTTGCTGACTTGGCATATTGTGTGTGCTGTACGCATTTTGAGCGCATGAAGAGTTCATTTCTTTTATTTTTTTATTTTTTTTCCTTCTTCTTCACTCTTTATCCCTACCACTTATTCTACCTTCCACCATGCAAAATCATGATAAAAACCTTACAAAATATGAAAAATGAAATAAAAAAGTTATCGCACTAATTTCAAAAACAATTATAAGAACAAAATATCAAAAATCATCACACTAATTTTGAATTTTTTTTAAGAACAAAACACACATCTCCCCCCAAAAAATAAAAGAAGAGATGTCATATATGGTTCTCAAAATCAAATTCACACACACAAAAAAAAAATCTAATGAATTTTTTTTTTTTAAAAATGGAAGACGAACCAAAATTTGGCGGGAGGTTGGGGAGGCAAAAGGGACGGTAGGAAGGTGGATCGGTAGGGGTGGGGTGGGATGTGATGGTAGAAAATAGGTAATTTTATTTATTTTTGTTGAATAATTAATTGTTTTTTAATGATTTATTTTAAAATTATTATTTTTAGGGATAACCCATCGGTGATCCCCTAAATTTGGCACCAACTTTCACTTAGACACCTTAACTAAACTTTTTTCATTTTAGACACCTTATGTCACTCCCTGTTATGTCATTTTGACACGTTTTGCTGATGTGATAAAGTGAGTGTGCTACACTCATTGCTGGCACCTTTGTGGCTTTTTTAGCCTCTTTTTTTTTCTTATTCTTCCTCATTTTCAGCTAGTACATCTTCTTACATTTACTCTCTCAAAAACTTCTGAAAAATCCATCAAAGACTTCTTTCAAATCTTCTATTATTTGTGTTGGAAAAACATAAGATTGATATTATTGAATACAATAAATACTTGACCTCACCGGTTGATGACAAGAATGTAACCCGTTTTTCTTAAAAGAACGGAGAATAAAATTAAGTTTTTTAAAAAATCTACAATTATGATTTTAACATATTCACACGCCATTATAACTTCTTAGATTTTATATTTACAATTCTAAACACCAAATTAAATGAAGAAATAGGAGAAAGGTATGGTGAAAAAAGACGATAAAATCAAGTTGGTATTATAAAAAAGACCATGAAAATGGAGAAATATGGCATAGAAGATAACTATGTAGGGTGGGAATAGATGAAAAGAAAATGAAAAAGGAGAAATTTAAAGAAGATGAATGTGTTTTGGTGAGAAATTTTTGATGAGGAAGATCATCGGGGTGGGTGGGGGAAGAGGGGTGGGAGGGAAAATCTTCAAATTAAGTTATTTTTAATTGGTCAAAACCCTTTCTATTTCACCTTTAATTTTTTTTTTGTGTTTAGTGACATGACTTTAAAATGAGATGACATGACATAATTGGTCATTTAATCCATGTGGATATGTTTGGACAACACGCGCAGGGTCAACAGAAAATTGTGAAAAAAGTGTCAAATTGACATAACGGGACATGACATGAAGTGTCTAAAATGAACAAAATTTAGTTAAGGTGTCTAAGTGAAAGTTGATGCCAAGTTTAGGGGGCCACCGATGGGTTACCCCTTACTTTTACACTCAAATGCCATATGCTAACTTTTAATTAGTCATCATGACATGTCATCCGCAAGTGTACTACACACATTTTGTAATTTCAGCTGATTAACGAAAAGGTGTCAAAATGACACAGCGAACCCTACTTGAGGTGTTTAAAATGAACAAAGTCTACTTGAGGAGTCTAAGTGAAAATTGGTGTCAACTTTAAGGGGCTACCGATGAGTTCCGCTTATTTTAAAAGTTTAAAAATTAATATTGTGCTAGATAAAAAAGTTCTTGCAATGAAATATAAGAATTTTTTGCGAAATAAGTATAATAAATCATTGAACTTATCACATATGATTATAATTATATCTTGTCATGCGATTATAATGTGACCGAAATTGAGAGAAGAAAAAAATGACAAACATAAATGCAATTAAATATGATAATACGTAGATGAAGAAGAAATTAAATAGAAGAAGAGACTTTGAAATCAATAATTGAATACTACAATTTATTATAATTTATATGATGTTGTCCAATATTGTCTTAATTTTTACTCCCTCTATTCCTATTACACGTTTCCTTATTAAAAGTAGGTAACATTCTATGAAATATCAAATTATTAATTCAAATTAAATATTATAGACATAGTTTATTTTTATTGTAATTTGCAGCAAACATTTCAATTTTTTGTCATCTGGTTTGATATATCATTAATCATTTTCGATATACAAATGTATAAAATACGTTTGTATTTTGTACAAAGCGAGACAAAAGTACAATACAAATATATATATTTTCGTCCTATACAATGATTATACAAATACAGTTGTGATACAATTAAAATGTTTAAATGATTTTATACTAAACTGAACAATTTGTATAAAATTGAATGTATCTAGCGAATTATACAAATCAAATTCTCCATAGCAACATAAAATTTGTTGTGGAGTGCAATTATGCAAACTATAACTATAACATTCAAATATGATTTTTATGTTTACTATGTGTAAAATTACTCTTAAAAGAAAATACATGTTCTTTAATACTTATGATCATTTCACAAAATTAATACATAAATAAAAGAGAATAATAATACTTTTTCTAATAATATTTTTTCTAATTTACCTTTGAGAGTTATTAATCCTAAAAACATGAATTAGGAAAACTAAATGATTAGTTCATGTTCGGTGGTCAAATAAATTAATTTACGTTCATTTGAAAATTTGACTTTAAAAAAACACTTAATAAGAGTACAATAATAAACTTACATAATTTCTTAAGGGACATTAAATCTAAAATAATGTCATACAAATAGGAACATAGGGAGTAGTTTGCAAGACCAACTTTTTTCTTCATTAAATATGAGAAAATGAACCGGTAAGAGTTTCATAATTTGATTTGTAGGAATGAACGGTCATGAAACCATGATCTATTTATTTTCATCTTTCTTGATATATATTTTCTTATTTAATTGCGTTTAAAAGTTCATTCAGCTTTTGACTTAACACCTTCTCATTAATATTTAGTATAATACATAGGAAAAAAGATTAAAAAATACCCTTAACATATTTCAAATGGTTTAAAAGTGCGCTCCATCCATTTTGGTTTGACAATGCTCTTAACATTTTTTTAAGATTTAAAATTGCCCTTTTTTAATAGCCTGCTGACATGATAAATGTGACATGAATTTTCTTTACACATTTCAAAATATATGATTGGGCCCGTTTGAACATAGATTTTCCAAATAATATTTGGGAAAAAATTTGGCAAATTGTGTTTGTCCATACACTTTGCCGTTATTTGACAAATATTTTTGGCAAATATCCCAAATTTCCAAATACTAGTTTTTCTAGTATTTGGCCAAAATCTCATTATTTGGAATCTTTTAAAAATTAAAATTTTATCCTAAACTTTTATCTTTTACAAAAACACCCTCTATAGTTGTTGCTTGCGTTGTATGACATAATTTTTTACGTTAAAACCAAAGAAGTGATGAAATATTCAGTGAATGTTAAATGATGATATGATTATTGATGAAAATGATGAACAATCGACTAAGGATAACAAATTCATGTGCTTTGTCTACTTCACGAAATATGGAATGATGCTTGTTGTACTCACTCCAAATGACCACATTGCTCTAGTGTCATGGACACTATTTGTTATTGTAGTAATGAAGATCCAATTGACTTGTAATATAAACTTATGGTTAGTTTTGATAGTTTTTAAAACTTATGGGTATAAACCATATTTTTCTAAAAAAACGAAATATATTTCCCAAATACAATGGCCAAACACATGATGAAATTTTACCCAAATTTTCACCCAAATAATATATGCCAAGAATATTAAAAAATTTATGGTCAAACGCTAGCTTAGTCTAAAAACCAATTTTGAAAAATCTGACCCTGTAGGCTGATGTTTTTGGGTCTTTTTTTCCATTAGCTCTAGTTCTCTTCTTTCTTCTCCTTCAATTCATCCGTTCTTCATTCGCTAGTTAATTGCAAAAAGAGAAAGATCGAAGAACTACAATGTTTGAAACAATCAATTTCTTCTCTATGTTTTTGCACTATGTTTTTGCACTGACTGCACTAAAAACTTGATTTTGATATCATATGGAGATTCTGCAGGTTTTCTAGTTTTATTGTAAGCAAGTTCTTCTATTCAATTTGTTTGGCATATATTGAAGAAGCTATCTTGAAACTTAGTCGTTTAGAATTCAAATTCCTCATTAGAAACATGAAAGGAGGGCATCATGGTAAGGCAGAACTGCAGCTAGCAGATGATTTCAAGCATATAGCCCTTGAAATGTTTGTATCGGATATCAACAAACACATAGCTTAATTATTTCTATAATTAGATAGTTGAAGTTGTTAACGATGCAAGAAGTTGTTATGTTGATGGCTTTACGGACAAGTACAATAATCATGATTTTGCCTTAATGATGCTTATCGAGCTCAGGACAATGGATATGTATAACAAAATCACCATCTTAGAAAAGGTTGGTGTTATCCATCCTAGGTGGCTTCTTAAAAAAAGGCTAAGAATCGTGCTAAAATGGAGTTCAAGGATATGTTAGGTTAATATGTAAATGGGTTTGTGGGTGAGTTTGAGTTTTTGTAGCACAGATAAGTCGGGTTATTGGGCTGAATTTAAAAAAATTTAGGCGGACCAATAAATGAAGACATTTGTCCAATTTAATGACTCATCATTTGCTATGTTAGTAGGCTGTTATAAAACGACAATTTAAAACCTTAAAAAAAATATTGAGGACTTTTTAAATCAAAAGATGGATGTAGGGCATTTTTGAACCATTTGTGATACGTTAAGGATATTTTTAACCCTTTTGCCCACTATATATGATACTCCCTTCATCCTATATTAGTTGATTACTTTTCGTTTACACGGTTCGTAAGAAATAATGAATAAGAAGATAATTTTACTAATTCACCCCTTAAAAAACTTCTTGAAAATTTTAAAAATAAATGTGAACACTTCCAAAAGAATATATTGCAAGGTAATATAAAAATTACTTAATTAATGCTTCTTTACCCCACCCCACCCCACCCCTAATATGAGAATTTTCGACGCGAATCCGAATTTAGTTGGGCTCCAATGTGAGTACTAGACATCGGGTTGGAAACAAAAAAACTTAATCAATGCTTTCTTAATTTAATTGGTAAGGTGGATAACTAATATGTGACATCTATTTTTAGTATAATTGTCAAATAATATGAGACGGAGGGAGTATTATTTAATACTCCATTTAACTAATTAAATATTTAATTTAGAGTAGGGGTTAAATGATAATCAACTTTACACTTTGGAGCTTCATACTTTTATTAATACTAATAGCTAGGAACGTGTGTTGCACGTTTATGCCAAACAATAGTGTATTCATCACATCTCCTACACAATCAAAAAATTTAAAAGTTCAGAAATTGATATTGTACAATGTTATTAAAACATTGTTGAGAAGAAATAAGAGATTGTTACCAAACAAATATAGTGAATCATAGAATAGAACTTTATCACATATAATTATAGGTATATCTTGTCATGCGATTGCGATTTATGATGCCACCAAAATGAGGAAAAAAATGACAAACATAAATACAATTAAATGTGGTAATATACCGATGAAAAAGGAATTACCTAAAAAAAGAGACATTGAAATCAATAATTAAACACTACTATTTCTTGTTGCTTGTCTATATGTCAAATGCTTAATTTATAGTGTACAAGATTAACTTTTTCCTTCATTCAATATGAGAAAATGAAACGATAACGAGTTTCTAATTTTAATTTGTAGAAATAATGAATGGTCTTAGAAACCACGAACTTTTCATTTTCATCATTCTTAATGTCTTTCTCATTTTGTTGCATTTAAAAGTTGATTCAATATTTGACTTAACACCTTTTTGGTATTTAGTATAATATATTATATGATATTATTTAATATTTAAGTAATTAGATATTTAATTTAGGGATAAGATGGTATTTCAACTTTGCATTTTAGAACTTTTCTTTTTTAATAATATACATGATGATATGATATGATATGATATGATGATGAGATTGGACAAAGTTGACTACAACAAAAATACACCCAAATAAGATATAAAAATAATATATACAAATCTTATTTCTATTCCGTGAAATAGAGAAATTATTTTCGATAGGCTTTTGATTCAAGAAAATTAAATCATTTTTCATAATCGATTTGAAAAGAACCGCAAGAGTAAGTAAACATGGGTAAAATTATTGAAGATATAGAAGTATTGATAAAAAAGAAGAAGACACAATAACCAAAGTAAAATAACAACAATAATATCAAATTAAAGATATAAGATTATGTTAGCATAATAATAATAATATTGATAAGAGAGCATATAGGTGCTCCAGCCTAGAACCAAGCTACTACTGAAAAGAGAGAAGTTGTTTGACTACCTAATAATCATTCATTTTAATTCTTAACCTTGATGCTCTTCTAACTAGGACCAAGTCCTTGGTAAACTAAAATCGTGTCATATGTTATCTAATCATTTCTTCACAATTCTTTCTCGAGTTGCGCAGCGTCAAACTCTCACATCTCCTCAATTGTGCATATGTGTTCCTACTCTTCCCATTGTCAAATCACCATATCACCCAGAGCAAATTCACATTTGTCGATCTTTTGGTCATGATACTTCTTCATCTTCTCCTTAAACTTTCATATGCTTTTAAGCTAAACTCATCGAGCTTATTCATCACATTCTGTCTTTGACTTGATGCGACGCCCCAATCCAAATTTAGCTTCTTGAGTGTCCACATCTCTTTGTGCTCTAGCTCCTCAGTCTAACTTCGTGAATCCTATCTACCATAGAGACCACTCCCACTTTGCCATATATATCTTTGTTCCTAATTTTATCTCTCCTAATATATCCACACATAGGGATGCGTATGGTATGACATGATACAATATTTCAAACTTCGGTACCGTAATTTTGGTATTCAATTTTTAAAACTATTATATTATTACAGTACCAACTTAATTCAACATCGTTCGATATTTTGAAGTTCAATTTCGATACTTTGCGGTATGAATAAATCGGTAATCATAGTTTGTTCAACTTCGATTAATATGTACTCGTAAAATAGAACATTGTGACTTCAATAATTCAAAAAATGTTTTAATTGTATCATACTATACATTTATACATGTAGAAATATATATCCAAAAGAAATTACAATCAACTCCTTTTGGTAATCAATTACACTCAAAATACATTTCAATCAAAATAGAAAAGTCACAGCTTCATCTTCTAAACATTTATCTAAGCATCTTCATTTTCTATTCGCTTCTTGTTCTTTTCGAGCTTTGCTCGCGATTCGACTGGAACTAAGGACCTGAGCAAAGATTTACCTCCGTGGAAAGGATGATTCATTCGGATCGATAACTTGATTGCAAGCTTACCAACCAATAGCTACAATACCACATTCCACCAGTCATATTGATTTGACTCCACTAGCGTCATTCGAAGAACGAACAAGAAAGGGGTTACTAAATCTCAACTCGTAATTTGAAGAAGAAAGATAAGGAAATCCAATTAGAGATAAGCTGCCCATGAGCATCATGGCATAGGTATTAAAAGAATAGTATTATTACTTTGATCTACTAGTGAATATACGAAAGCTTTGTGTAACAAGTGTATACTCCTCTACTCCCAAATGCAATTCAACATAAAGGATTTGAGGGTTAATTATGTATATCACCCATCTAATTTAGTAGAACATATAAAGATGGACTTGTTTTCTAATTTGAGAAATATTTTATGTCACTCATCTTGCTTTATATTAATATTTTATGATAATAATATCCAAATTAACTTGCATACATCTCAATTAATTCACTTATTACACCCCACAAACAAAAGACGGGTGCATGCTACTTATTGTAATAAGGATTCAAACCTAACATTCCCAAGATGTTACTTCTCCCTTTTTGTTATTATTATTAAGAAACAATGGAGTTGATTTTCATTTGTTTTTTCAGTTTTTCCCTTCAAGCATCATATAATAGGGCGAACTAAACAAAATATCCACTAGGATATATTTCTTATACAAAATATAACTCACATACATTTCTTATAAAAAACAAGAGTAAATTTTAGGTTTAGCAGACATAAAATTCATATTTGTATGTTATAGTTAGAGTTTCCATAATTGATTTCCACAACAAATTTTATGTTTGCATGGAGCTTTGAATTTGTATAATTCGCTAGATACATCTAATTTATATACAAATTGTTCAGTATTGTATAAATTCATTTATACAATTGATAATTTGTATATAAAATGTTTCAATTTTTTTCTATATTTGTATATCTATAGAGTCATGTTCGTCTTTAATTAATTATGATAATTGCGTTTGTATATTAGATGTTATTTGTATATGTATATGTATTTTTTGTTAGGCTTGTCAATTTTATCTGTACATATAGCTGTAATTTTTATATGTATGTGTTCTTTGTATAAATATGTGAAATGTATATGCAAATAAGAAATAGAATTACCTGCAATTTGTATAAGTATATATTCTTTTTGTTGTGCTTTTATATTTGTAATATGCATATAAATAAAAATTTGTATTAGTTGAATATGTAAATGTATATGAAATTTCATGAAAAAAATTAAATTGTCTTTTTTATACAGCTATATGCTTGAAGTAGACCGCCATTTTCTAGTATATATCTGAATCCTGCTAGTTTTACTATGCCTAAGAATATCACCATAGTAAAATTTTATTTTTTATATACAACTAACATAACTAAGTAACAACAGTCGAAGAAGCAGACCACCATTTCCTTGTCCTTTAAGGAACATGTAATTTGATTGAGTAGAAAATGTCGTTAGGAGAAATTGCTATAGCTAATTATATGAAATAGAACCTGCGAATTGGAAATAAAGTAAATTATAACTATATTATTTATATTTAGGAAAAAGTACATAATATAGCAAACATCAATATATATTTAAATAAAATAGCTATAATTTAATTTTTTTTATGTTATATGGATATAACTATATAGTAAATAGCAAAGTTACTTATATACTAATAATTAATTTTTTTATATTTACTTAATATAAAAATATTAAATAGAAAAGTTATTATTCCACTCATAATTAATTATGTCCTCATCAATACCTTTTCTTTCATCAATATCCCTATATTACATATTTTTTGTATCCCCCCTAAATTCCTTCCAATTCAAGATCTTTTTATATGATTCTAGGAGCAATTTTTGTGATTTGAATTCATTATAAGGTATTTTCTAACTGATTTTTCTCCTCATTTTTTATGAAAATTTTATTTATATATCTATTTTCATCTATTTTTGTAGGGTTTTGACTGAAACTTTTTTTTTTCATGAAAATTATATTGTTTTTATACTTTTCTTTCCATGACGAAATTGCATATATCCTTGCGAAGAGTGTCACCTTTAATGTTGAATTCATTTCATTGTCCTGGTGCACAGATGAGAGGTCCCCGACGATCTATGAGATGGAGCGTAGGGAATACCCGCAGTTCAGCGGAGCCGTTAGGTTATTGTTGTTAGCAGAGAGTGTAGAGAGATAATTTTGTTGTTTGTCAAATTTGTATATAGTATAATACTTATATACATAGATAATTGTATTGTAATATTAATAAAATGGTGATTTGTGAATACAAGTATATTTGGATACATAAGTAATTTATCCAATTTGATTAGGCAATACAAGTATAGTTGGATACATCAATATTATATTTTTTTTATAAATAAATACCTAAGTTAACATCAAACCTCAAGTATTATAGAAAACTTCACGAAAAATAGATCGATGTTTTGTTGGTTTTTTCAACTTTATACAGTCGAATACTTACACATTTTGATACATACACATTCTATTGTTTTTCCATTTTCTTATTTAACAACAGTGTATTCATTTTATTTTGGTTAACAATAGTGTATCCATTTTTCAAATTGTTGTATTCATATGCTAAAATTGTACTACTTTACCTTGTTTGATGTATTAATACATTAAATTTTTATAAATACTTGTATCCTTGATATATTAATACTTTAAGTTTTATAAATAGAAACACCAATTTAAATTCAAAGTATTCATATGGTAATTGTACAAGCAATACATTTTCCTTATTTAGTTATTGTAATTACAACCGTATTAGTGTATAAATAAATAAAAAATAAAAAACATATGCAAAAATACAACGAGAAAAAGACATGAATAAACTTTTATATTCAAAATTTTATGAATAACTTTATAATTAGTATTTAGTGAATATATTGTATTTAGGAATATAAATACAACTTTTTGTATTATGTAAATCAATCATATTTGCATACAATATGTAATTATTAGTTGGTAATTTAATAATGGAAATCTCAGTTATTTATGAACATAATAAAAGATTGGTTCTTGAGAGTTATGGTAACATATCATACCTTATTTAGTGCATTGTATAAATAATAATAATAACAATAAAACAAAATAATATTTAATACAAATATGCAGCTAGAAATTGACATAAAGTGTAGGCATTTCTAGTAAATAACATATTTATAGCTATTGATCTTCAATAACTATTATATACAATTTTTAGTAAACTATTTATTCAATTTTAATAAATAGTTTGCTATTATATACAATTTTTTAGATACTCTAAAAAAAATAAGTTATATATTCCTGTATGTAGCCTTTTGGCACTTTTGCCTTACGAAAGTTGGCCTGTCTTGGCATCTTCTTGTTGCTTCTTGCAAATGCTGATAAACACATTAAAAAATTGACTATAGCAAATGTAAATTTTTTGAAGTGAATTTTTTATTAAAAGACTCAATATTAAGAGAATTTTATATCTAAAATTTTTGAGATTGTTTAAAGGTTTTGATTTG
This sequence comes from Solanum lycopersicoides, assembly GCA_022817965.1. Taxonomy (NCBI): domain Eukaryota; kingdom Viridiplantae; phylum Streptophyta; class Magnoliopsida; order Solanales; family Solanaceae; genus Solanum; species Solanum lycopersicoides. The sequence goes on along the minus strand of CM040628.1, from coordinate 13,324,274 downwards.
ATCGAGATTAAATAGGTCAATGTATACTTCTTGTATAATTAAATTATATTCAATTTTTTGAATGTATCATAATGTATAGTTAGTGTATAACTCATGTATAAGTTAACTATATTGTCTAGTATGACTTGTATACTTGTATGACTTTGAGTTATTTCTTATGTAAATAAAATGTGACTAGATTTGTTGTAAATTAATTATTTTATTGTATATATTTGAAATTATCCAATATAATATGCCTTTATATATATATATATATATATATATATATATATATATATATATATATATATATATATATATAAGATAAAGTTAAAACCCCTTTCCTTTTTAAGAAAACATTTACCTTTCTACCAAACACACATTTAATGCAAGAAATTGACAAAAAATTATGTTTAAGAAAGCACTATTTAACCAAAAGTCAAAAAAAGAAAAAGAATCTTTAATACACAGATTCATATAGTTTTCCTAATAAATTAATAACTCAACTCAATAATTAGTTTGAAAATAGGACTTTGTGCCAAACATGTACAAACTCAATGTCCTCCTAGTTTTCACATTGATTTGGATGACAAAATAACACAAAATAAGACTTAATTTTCTTTTAAAAAAAAAACAATCAAGTACTGTTGTACAAAACTCCAATTATACAAAAGAGTTGTAAAAATAACATGAGATGTTGCCGCCAGAGAAATAATTTCTTCTTTTTTACTTATTCTCATCTCATCTATACATGAATATGAATGAATATTTCAGCATAATAATTATTAATTAATATAAGAGAAATGACAATAAAGAATGACATTCATGATAAATTCAAAATGCATTCCTATGATTAGACTCTTTTCTTCACCTTGGATAATATCCTGAGTCTTTACATGCAGATGTTTTGTGTTCCTCTATGCTGCCACTGTTCCCAACTTTTCTTGATTTTGTTCTAGAAGATGTGTCAATGCACCATCGATCTGAGCGAATACCTCCTGCTTGGAACCACTTCCGTTCACCTACAAGTCAAAGTAACTCAGAAGGGAATGAAAGCAGATTGCCTTTTTAAGGTTAGGAGATGAGACATCTGTAATAGAGGAATTATAGTTTGTCTCGATCAAGTATGGGAAGAGAAGAGTTACGGGAAGGACTATTCACTGATTTGCTTCTTCCCTTAGCTATAAGTATATATATTCAAGTTGTTTGGTATAAATCAAGAGAGATTAACTTTGTCTTATCCAATATGAGAAGGATTCAACAATTTACTGTCTAAGGGGACCCTAAAACTTCACTGTCGACATCCTCTTATTATTTTTAATTTGTGAGGCCACAAGGTGACTGAGAGGGTAATGGATTTGGATTTGATGCCTAGTCCAACTTAGAACCTCATGCATCTCCATTCCTTGCACAATTCGAACTAGAGTGGTGTTTCTACCACACATAAGATGTTATCTACTTTCTTTGTTGAACCTAGCCCTAAGGGCATTATGTCCTACATATTCAAAGTACCTAGAACAAGTTGTTCCAGCTACAGAAGTAGGATTCATCATTTTTTATTTTTTTGGGGGTGGGTGGGGTGGGGTGGGGTGGGGGTAGTGCGGGATGTTGTGCTGTTTAAAGTTGAACCATGCAAGATATTGCTCTAGCTGCTCTTAGTCCTTTATTGAGTGTAATGGTGCAAATCAGGGTGCATATATTTGTTATACAGCATTGTGCAGTTCCTTTCCTTATCGATGATGTGACAAGAAGTGCATTTCTGGAATTAGTGTGGAACTGAAGACCATAAACTGTAGATACATTTAGTTCTTCTTTATTATGAAGCAGCAGCTTTGGAATTAGGACAACTAAAAACTCAAAGTGTTCCATTGTTGACATATTAACTAACTCTTCTTTCCATAGAGTGGCTTATGATAGTGCAAGGTGTCAGTCAATGAACTATTTAAGACTATATCTAGATTTTACATATTGAGTAATAAGAAACTTGAATAGATTCTTCAATAAGCAAGGAAACACTTGAACACATAAGAATTGCATTGAGAAAGTAGAACAGCAAACAAGAGCAGCTAGGATAAATGAAGGGCGGTGGAGAAAGTGATAGTTAAGACACTATCATGCAGCCGAGACAATGCTTTATCAAAGAAACTGAAAGAGCTGCTCATTTATCAATCAAATAGACAACAGAGTAAAATCGGTTGCAGAAGACAGCAGGTTATGATCACAACAATATTAGTTAAAAGCTAATGATTTTCTGTGCGCCTAATTACCAATTACTTGTCCAATATAAAATTGCAGGTTTTGGTTGTATTTTCTAACCAAAGTCAATTAATGAACAGAAAGGACAGCTAGATAAGATTTACGGTATACTTGAATCAACATTGATTAGTTTTTACCACTTCTTAGAGAAAAAATTATACATGTATAATTAAGAATCCATACTTTAGTCATGGATCATGATACCATATTTCTATTTGAGTAAGGTAACACTGAACCATAATACCTCAAAAAATCTCAAGCAATAATTTATGTGGTTTTCATTAGCTAAGTAAATTTCAACAGTATTACATATCCCAGAAAATACATTCTGTAGTTTAAGGTGAAGCAACTTTTCCAAAGAAGTGCCCAAAAGGAGTACCTTGACTGTGATATCTTCATACATTGAGAGAACTGCTTCCACATTTTGATGGTGAGTTTGCAAACGCAATATTACCTGAAAAGTTAATTATAAGAATGATCAGAGACAAACTAAGCTTATTATAATATAAACATTTGGCTTTAAAGAAACATAAACTGAAATTAGAATAAGAAGAGAACATAACAAAATGGTTTAGTTAAAAGAAAAATTGCAGAAACAACAGCAAAATTTTCAGGTCCAACTGATCCTTTTAGGTCAAACACTGCCTATTGGATTTCTAATTATTTTTGCTGTTTTCTTAGAGGGAGGAGGGGGAGTTGGGAGGTGGGCGCGGAGTTGTGAGGAAGAGAGACGAAGCTGAAAAGGGGGATGACTTAATTTAAAAGGTAAGCTAATGAGATAAAAGGGAGGCAAGTGCATCTGTCAATTCAAAGTCAGATGAGTTCACATTAAGGAATTTGATCAAAAGCTTCGCATCAGACCTACTGCAAATAAGTACTTGAAAAGATAAACAAAGAATGGTAATGTTTTTTTGATAACTAACTAAAAGTTATAATGGTGATTAATTCATGGACTATACATGCCTTTTCTTCTGTGTCATCAAAGCGCTGAGTAACCCTAGAAGCAATTTCTTCCGTTTCTGGGGGAGAATACTTCAAATGGTAAATTTTCCCTGTGATTGGATCTAGCCTACGGCCAACCACTCTCTCAACAAGAATCTCTTCAGGTACCTATATGCACAATAAAACTTGTGACAGAATGAAGGTTATTTTATAGTGAAATTTAATGGGGTTAAATTCTACTGCAAGAGAAACAAAGGAAAGGTCAAGAAATCTCTAATAAGTAAAAGTATCTCCCTAAGAGTCTAAGTTATGTAAAGAATGAAAGAACATGAGGCACATAGCAACAGCAGAACCTCACTTCCAAAAGAATAAAGAGGTCTGGTTGGAAGCCAAATTCTTTGAGTGCTATGGCTTGAGAAGAGCTCCGAGGGTATCCATCTAAAAGCCAACCCTTCTCGCGAGAATCTGGACCATTTAACCGCTCTTTAACCATCTGCAGCAGAAGGAGTCACTTATTACCAATCAATGAGATAGTGTGAACTACTACTGTTTCCAACAAATATATACTAACTTAAGCAGGCAATGCACGAAGTAAACCTACCGTCACAACAATTTCATTTGGTACCAGTTTTCCTTTATCCATGTATTCCTTTGCCTGCTTTCCATTTTCAGATCCTGCAGCAATTTCTGCCCTCAGTAAATCTCCAGCAGCAATATGCACCAAACCATACTGCACACACGACCAAACGTGGATTAACAAAATTTCTCTTCGCACATGAATATGTACTGAGGAGCACAGAGGTTTAGGATGCAACTAAAATCAAATGCAAGGCACCACCATACAATTGCATACCAATTGATGAAAGCAACAACCAGAACACAAAAGCTAAATTAGTCAAAACCATGGATTGGATACAACAGGGCCATTGGAGATTGAAGAATTGAAGTGCAATGGGCATGCCAACAAGCCAAGAGGAAATCAGGACTTGGTGCTATTGCTAGCTGTGTTTTGCCATGGCCGCTGCTTTTATATGGAGAGAAAAGAATAAAGTAAGATCTCAAATCTCTAGATATGATGTTGATCACATCTGCAGGGAAATTGTGCTACATCTATACATCAGAGGTGAATGGCTAGTCAAGTGGAAGCAGGCACTACATGATCTAAATTGTTTTCCTTTTCTATAGGTTTAATTACATTGTGGAACTTTTTGATGTATTCTGTTTTTTACCATTCCTAGTTCTTGTAGATAGTTGTAAACTGGAGTTGTGCTCTCCGGCTTTTTAGGCTGAATAGGACAGGCTTAGTCTTTGATGTCCTTGTTTTAGTGGCGTGGATAGTCCACATTCGCTCCTGGTCCTCATTGTAATTTTTACATACTTTTGTGTATTACTAATAGATATACTGTTTAACAAAAAAAAATAGATGCCCTTTTTTTTAATAACCAAGAAATCCTCAAGGGTCTGTTGGCACTTGGAACACAGTTTGAAACTCAGTGGATAATGGGCCGCCATTCAACCCTTCTCTACTTAAATGCCAAACATTTGTTTGTGGCAGGATTTGAAGTGTGTGGTGCTCCTAATCCACATATCATGCCCCATGCTCTAACCACTAGACCAAAGTTCTGAGGGGTTAAGGCATAGATAAAGATTCTTAAGATAACTGAATAAGCATAGGGTAAGTTCTATTAGTTTATGACACCAAGAATCTCCTTCAAAAATATTATATTTGGCAGACAATGAATTTTTTAAAGCCTACTCTGGATCTAAGCCATTTCCATGTTCCAATGTAGTTTAAAAGATCTAAAGAACTCAAAAAATTCCTGGAGAAACTGTGAGCAAGACTCTAGTAAAAGAAGTTTCTGCGAGCAATTAAGTGCATAGCTGAGGCAGGATTGGTCAAGTCCTAGTACATGGCTGTCCAGTAATATGATGCGTGCAAATGATCACACTGGTGAAAAAAATTAACAGGTGGTTCATGCTTGTGTACCAGCTTGATATTGATAATTGTGAACTTGTTGCAGGCACTCAGCTTCATCTGGCTTACGGATTTGCAAACATCAGAAAAGATACATTGACCAATTTTAATAAAAAAGAAACAGAACATTAGTTTGAAAATAAGGATACCAGGCCACAGGCAACAAGTATTCTCATTTTAACGTGCATTATCTTTCTCGCCCCCAATGCATTTAGTTGGTGAAGTCCTATTTGCAGAACCACACATGCAAGTGCAAATAATAAGTCAAAACCATATTATGGCAGTTAATTGTGCGTCCCTGAAGTGCTATGGTGCATAGGTAAGTTTCTTAGCATCTGTGGTCCCTCCTGTACTGCACAATGCTGGGATGTCCTTCCTAACCAATCGAATGGGTTTTGGATCCGATGTTTTGATCTACACACAATTGAATTCCAGTTTCTAGAAGAAAATCTCCCTAGAAAAGAATGTTAAGATTACAATGTTTTAGGGCTCTTGTGAGCAAAGTATGATAATACTAAAGGACTATAAGCATAGGTTATGTTTTAATAATGATATCTACATGTTTATGACATGAAAATGGACATTGTATAAAGTCTTTAAGTTTCCTAAATTATAATATTTGATACAATTGCATGTTTTCTCAAAAGGCGTGTCCCCACTTATAGAGGCGGTCTATGAGACTCACTCCAATTACCTCGAATTTCAAAAGGTTCAAACATCACACCAGATTCCATGAGTTGAACACTACTAGATCAGTGGACGCTTCTTTTGATATTTTCTTGCCTTAAACATCTCAGGCTATATGTTCCATTTCTATTTTTTTACAATGCACTCTTTAGGATCTCCATGCATCCTTAGGTTAGAAATCTAAAACTCATAGAATAAAATTTGAACGATTCCTCTAATTGAGGCTTATTTTGTCAATGTGATGTTTTCGGGGCTTATTTTTGGTGTTGTCCAGTTTTATACATATGTTGCGTGGTTATATGGAAACGCACGGTGTTCCATTTTGCATATGGGATGGCATGGATCTTCAATGATTGTTTGCAATTAGTAGATTTGATAGTGTTAAGTATTCGCTCTACGAGCACTAGGCTTGTCATGTTCTGGTCACAATCACAGGCCCTCCAGTTTTGGGCAGTGACCTTCCTTTATTTGGAAGTTGAAGTATAATTCACAAGTATTGGGAAAGAATTTAGACATTATCTCAAGTTGTCTCAACTTATATTTTGTTTTTCTAACTTCCACTCACAAATCTTCAACCTGCACTAATTTCTTCCCCCCATAAAAGCTATTAGGGGACTATTCCAGAACAATCTCAATTTCAGCAAGTTTTCTTTCAACTTCAGATAATTCCTTTAGTCAGCTTCATCTCAATTTTTAAAAAAAATACACACTAGCAATCCTAGATCAACTTATTGGGAAAAGAAAATATGACTACCTTTTGGGTAATGAGCTCGCATTGTGTTCCTTTCCCAGAAGCAGGAGCACCAGATATCATTATTCTCAAAGGTTCCTTCTTTCTAGCACATCCAAGAACCTAAATTCACACAAAAGAGGTATCAATAATAACTCAAACCACAAAATTAGTTCAAATATTCAAATGGGGTTGGAATTTGAAGTTGGAAATACCACAAAACCGGCACCATTTGGCTGGGGAAGTTTCCCGCAATGAGTTCTGATAGGGATTTGATCTGAATGAAGGGAAGAAGATTTAGAAAATGACAAGTGGGAAGTGAAGGGCCGCTGAACAGTGGAAGAAGAGGGAAGCTTTTGGGGGTTTGAGGAGATAGCTGTGAAGTTCAAAGAGGAGCAAGAAACCATGGCTGCTCTTTGCTGTCCCTTCCTATCTCCTCTTCTGCCTGCCTAATGGCTTCAATTTCATGGAGTCAAAGTTGTGTTCTCTTGCAATTTTGAGGAAAATCTTTTGGATATCTTAGGGAAAAGACCAAACGGTCCCTCATGTTTGACTTTATATTTTTTGAAGTTATCTCGAATTTCTAAGAAGGACGCCTTAAGTTTGCGGTACGTTCTATTACTCCATAAAAGAACTAAATATCTTAGGAAATATAACATTTCGACTCATTATATCACCTAGTAAGACGTGTGTGATGCTCATATTTTAATTAATTTAATTTAGTTTAAAGATTAATTTAATCGACCCGATTCGTTTTGAAAAAAAAAAAGAAATTTTTACTTTTTTTTTATTTTCCATTCTCATATTGTCTCATCGTTTTCTTCATTACAGTTTCTGTAGGTCATCTGCTTCATTTTGATGAATGATGACAATTTATATTTCACGACTCGATCTAAATTATCCTCTCTATTTTCCATTTCTACTTCAAAGTTTTAATTATTACTCCCTCCGTTTAAAAAAGAATATCCCTATTTCCTTTTTAGTTTGTTTAAAAAAGAATGATTCATTTCCTTTTTGGCAACACTTTAACTTTAACTTTCCACGTGGCATGTTTAAGACCACAAGATTAAAGGGCATTTTGGTACATTTGACATAACTTTAAATATAGAACCACAAGATTAAAAAGTCTTTCTTTTCTTAAACTCCGTTCAAAGTCAAACTAGGTCATTTTTTTTAAACGAAGAAAATATTTTTTTAATAATTAAAATACAAGCTTAAAATTGAATCAGATCGAGGATATTAACCATCTGCCAAACCCTATTACCAAATTTGTTTACATAAGTATACAATCTTGTACTCTTATAAAGATCCAACATTTAATTAAACCATTAATATATAAGAACATTCATACATCCGTTAAGCAAAATAAAACATAAACAATCTTGTATTCTTATAAAGATTCAACCTTCATTGTGACACCATTATTTAAACCATTAATATACAAGAATGTTCATATACCCAATAAGCAAAATGAAGCATACACAAGTCTTGCGGAGGAAAATGATGTGTTATAAGTACTACACCCATTACGCAAAATGAAGCATGAACAATCTTGTATTTTTATAATGATTCAAGCTTCATTGGGACACTACTTATTAAACCATTCACATACAAAAAGCACTTGATATCATAGGCTAGAAGCCTTTAATGAAAGAAAGTCTGGTGTTGTTCAAATGGTTAAGTTAGTTGAGAAATAAATGATATCTTGGAGGTAAGGTTAGACCATTACATAATTTATGATTTGTCTTTGCTCTTAAAATTATGTTCATATTGTCCATTTCTTCAATAACAGGGAGTGAATTCTATCCATACTATCTACATGATCTACTAGGGTCGAAATCCTAACGACAGGGACGATAGGTTTCTTGCGAAGTTGTAGTCCAACATAGTTGGGTTTTTGTAGTTGTAGATAACATTGTTATGGTGCAGATCTAATACATCTGTTAATAAGCCACCAGTAATCTTTCTTTGGCTTCTTTGTTTTTTGCGACTTCCTCTCCGTTCTAGCGCCCGAATCTCTTATTGTCCGACTTATAAGAGTCGTGCTTGTTAGGATGTGTATGTTGTTTGGTTCTTGCCTCGGCTACGATCTCCCCCACCTTTAGCATGACTAGTCCTCGTGTCCTTTCCTTTCGCCTTGTCATGTCGGTTGTTAAGTGGTCAACTTAACTTGATCTAACCCACTAAGTCAGTCTAAGCACTTAGACTCAGCACACCTTTTCTTTTTACTCACGTTTTAGATTAACTCTAGATAAGCATACGGAATTTATACACAGAAAAACATTACATGAACAAGTCCCAACTTTGTATTAATTCGCGCCACAAATAAGCACATAAATAGTTCAGCCTAACTCACAATAAAATGTTTCCAATTCTTGTTTCATGCCCAAAATCTGCGTACACAGATCCACCATATTTGGGTCATTCGATCACTTATCTGTCATATCGACAAAGGCCTCAAGCCTGCGTGAATGTTCCCCAATTCTACATTAGTCACCATTTTTATAACCTAAGTCGATCTAACCTACTAAGGCAGTCTAAACACTTAGCCTCAGCACACCTTTTCTTTTTACTCGCATTTAAGATTAACTCTAGACAAGCATACAAAAGTAGAACACACAAACACGTTACAGGAACAAGTCCAAACTTTATATTTACTCGCGCCACAAAGAAGCGCACAAATAGTTCAGCCTACATAATTCGACCAAAGACCTATGCCTAACACTGGTCTGCTTGTGCCTTTAAATAATCTACAACTCCCAATCACATGCCACATACATGCCCACAAATTCAATTGATAAGTTCAACTAATAATCCAAATTCAAAATTCAAACAACAAGTCTTATCCAAAATGTTGATAAAGCTCCAACGACTCGAAATTGCCCAACTGTCCACACATGTACGAGGCACACACGAACAACCTTCAGCTTTGGCTCCAAAATCACCCTTCAATCGTCCAATCTCGCGCCTGCTCATGTGGTAGTCATGTTCGTTGGTCCTGACTCACCCCACTTGACATTGGGGTGAAATCTCCTCAGTCAATTCCTTTATCCAACACTTAGCCTTCAATTTGTTTAGTCTCGACCTTGTCGTGATCATAGTCTTGCCTTGCCTTGCCTTAGCCTTCCCAGGTCTTGTCAAGCCTTAGTCACGTCTTACCTCACATACCTTCTCTTTTTAGCCCTTGTTATGACTTAGCCGCACCACTACCAAGTTTTTTTTTTTGAACTTAACTTTGACTGAAGTCAGTGGACCTTGACTAAGTTCATTATGTAAATGCCTAGCCAAGCCCGAACCGCTCGAACCATCAAACTGAGGTTCTAACAATGATTATGCTTGAAGCGGTTCAAGGCTTCGACTTGTGTGATGGCCTAATCTATGGTCCTGACTTGCCGATCTACTATCTGTGAGACAAATTCTTAATTAATCATCAAATTAGCAATCAGATAATTGTGAAACCAACCAAGGACTACTAATTTATGTAGGCCACGGACTTCCCAAATCGCATGAATGTCTTTTTGAGTATAAAGACATATTCCATCACAAATGTACTTAAAAATTTGTTGATGACACATTGATTACTTCGCCTGTACAAAGCATGTTATGGCACGTCGATCTATATAAAAAGAAGAAAGATGGGTCATTGTGACTATGTATCGACTATTAGGCGCTTAACAAGGTAACAATTAAGAATAAGTACCATATCACGCTCATTGCTGATTTGTTTGATAGACCTGGAAGTTTTGTAAGTGGAATATACTGGCAGTTGACATTTACATGTGTCTCTTCTCGATATTTTAGGGTTTAGGGGGATAATGTTATGCTTTAAATTGACATTATTTAATAAATTTAAGTATTTTGTAGACAATTAAAGCTTAATTATTAGTGACAGATCTCTAACCGCCACACAATGATCCATCAGATAAATTCTTACTTCATCAGCAAATTTTTAGATACATTTGTTATGGAATATGTATTCTTAATCAAAAAGACATTCATGCGATTGGACAGTCCTTGACCTACATAAATTAGTAGTCCTTGGTTGGTTTCACGATTATCGGGTTGCAAATTTGATGATGAATTAAGAATTTGTCTCACAATTAGTATGTTACACCCCGTATTCGAAAGGACCTACAAAGCAAATTTCTAGACCTTCCAAGTGTCATCTACGAACCATGGCATGTGACGGGGACCACGGACCGTAGGTGGGCCCGTAGATTGGCACCTTAAAATTGGTCCATGCGTGGACCACGCTGTCACGTATGGACATAGGTGGGACCACACCCCGTGGTCCAATGGATTTTGATGGTTTATTTTATCTGAAGTTAGTGACGATGTGCAGGACGAAACGTATGTCCATCCACTGTCCGTCGGTAAAGGTTCAATGGTACACTGCTTGGCAGTTAGTTTCAAGGTTAGTTGGATATTTTCGTAATTAATTAATTCTTATACTATGTCGGTTTGCCTATAATTAGAACCCTTATATAAGTCTTTTAATCCCCAAAATTTACCCCATTTACTTCATCCTCTCAAATTCCCAAAGGAAGAACTCTCCAAATATTCTGTAGAAAATTTAAAGAAGAGGAAGAAGGATCCACCTAGGGTTTCAAGTCAAGGTCTCAATTCCTCCATTGAAGGCTAGCAATTAAAGTCAAGGTTTGATAGTTTTCATCCACCGGTTTCTTCCATACATGGTGTTCCCAAATTCCTCTATTTCAAAAGGAAGAAGAATTTGTTTTAGGGTTTTCTTCAATTAGCATGAGTTCTTATCAATGTTGATTTAAATGTTTTAATTATGATCTTCTATGAATGAATTGATGAAATACTATGATTTTACATGAACCCATGTGATCCCCATGTTTTCAAGTTATGAATCATATTATGTGAGATTTTGATCTTCGAGGAAAGTTTTTATAAAATTAGGCATGTATTGCAAGCTTTAACGTATTTATGATGAAATCCATATCTAACCCATTGTTTTCTAAGAGCTTATGATTGAAAGTGGGTTTGACCTCAAGGAGGTAAATTATGGACTTATGCATTGTTTTATGAAATCTATGTAAACGTTTTAAGAGTGTTTTGAGAGTAAAGTACCAATGATGATATTGTGTTGTGAAAGAATATTCTCACAAAAGAACGTACTAGCATGATGTGAAAGTTTTTCTCACATAAAAAGGATTCTTAGGTGGAAAGACTTTCTCACTTAATTGAATCAAAGACAAAGAGCTATCTTACTAAAACCAGATTGGTTTGGTTGTCCAAGGGCACCTTTCGATAAGTAATGAAGTCAAGTAAGAAATGGATATTGATATTGAATATGAGATGCAAACGTTCGTTTTTGGAAATTCTTGTTTTTTCTCTTCTCCTTTTCCTTGCGTTTTTCTCCAAAAGCCCTAACGTGAATTCTCAATCTTTCTATACTGAAGCAAGTCTGGTTTTACCCCAATTAATTCACTAAAATGAATTAATTTAATTAGGTAAGGAAAAGACAACTTTGCCTTTTCCAAATTCGGATTGAGTTTTTCTTAATCCAACAACCCAACTTTCGAAAGACATAACTCACTCATACGAATTTGAAATCGCACAAATTTGGCGGCACTGGAAATATCATTCCATGACTTTTCAAACCTTATCTAGAACTACACCTAAATTCTCCTGAGCTAGGATTTATGATCGTTCGAAGTTGACCAAAAACTAACTTTTAACTTACTTACCAAATTTTCAGATTTTCAATTTATTTCCAAAAATAACTATTTCCAAATTTCTAAACTTCCTTCTAGTTTTCTTTTTAGTTGCGAGATGTTACAATATCTCCCCATTGGGAACATTTGTCCTCGAATGAGATTACTCTTAGTAAGCTAAGAGTGGTAACATCTAGTTTGAACATCGAACAAGCAAAAATGCAACAAACAACATGCTCACCGTAATTTAAAGAGTACTAAGAAGAAAATTAGTACCTTGATATGCATTTTCTCCAAATTCAAAGAGATGTGGATATCTCATCTTCATATCCTCTTTAGCTTCCCAAGTATCTTTCTCAACAAATTGGTTCCTCCAAAGGACTTTGACTGAAGCTATTTCTTTTGTTCTCAATTTACAAACTTGGCGATCTAGAATCTGGACAGAAATCTCCTCATACGGTAGACTATCCTTGATACCATTATTTTCAATTAGGAGTGAATAATTTTATCAAATAAGCTAATCTTGCAAAATAATCAATTTTAATTTAATAAATTATGATATTTTAATAAAGAAGATGTTATAGTTTAAATGATTTTAATATGACCAATTTTGGCAATCCAAGTCTTCCTAAACTGGCCAATCTGTGTATGCTACGTAGGCAAGCACATGGATTGCGCTTCTTTAGATAAAATCTCGATCCTACAATTAAATCTAATGGTCCTAGTTAATTAAACTTTTATCATATATATATATATATATATATATATATATATATATATATATATATATATATATATATATATATATATATATCTTTCAATTCCTGATTTATCCTAAACGTCTGATCAAACGATCGGACGACCCAAATTAAACCCCCAAAACTTTTCATCTTTTCCAGAATAGTACACCCCTACCACCCCTATTCTTCTCTATCCTCCCCACCTCACTTTTACTTTTTCCAGAAAAAAAGCAAAAGGACGCTTCAATTTCTCTCATTTCACAAACACGCTGCATCCGTCTTCCTCCTTCTCCATGCGCCGTTCGTCCTCTCCCATCACTCCCATCGAGAGCGGTCATGGACCGCCGAAAAATCACAATATCAGACAATCTTTAACACCATCTCCTTCGTCTTCCATCAATCATCTCCTCCTCATATCAACTTTACACCTCCTCCATCAACTTTTCTAAACCATGGCAGATCTCAAAAGCCATGTAACCGCCGCTGCTACAGCTGAAAGGGTGGAGAACGTGAAGGACCATCGGATTTGGGATTGTTATCCCCTTAATCCGATGGTTGTGAGATTGGAATCCTCTCCCAAAAATCGGCTATAAAAAGTCATTTGTCATCATTGGAATTCATTTAGAAAAGAGTGAAGGAACCAAAAACACCCAAGGAAAAAAATCCAAAATTGGAGTTTAAGATCCAAAAACGTCCAAATAAAATCCATGGAGAAAAATAAATATGACAGCTCCAAAATACAAGGTACATATATATGTCATACATACAAATGTATATATTCTATATTTTTCTCTGCATAATATGTTATTTTTATCTATTACTAATCATTTTGCTTATTTTATAATTTATAAATTCCTACAATGTACACATATTATTTTAAATTTAATCTATTGTTATCTCTACATAATAAACATTCACATGTTTTAAAAAACTTACATGTATATACTATATTTTTATAATTAATATATTTAAGATCACAAACACCATAATATATTTTAACATCTAGTATCATTTATTTTTTATATATATTTTTTAGAGAAAACTCCATTCACTATATATTCATTACACATCACATATTACTACATATTTACAGCCGACTACTATCTTACTTTATTACACGTCTTAATAAGGCGATTGATTTTTGCAAATTCAACATATATATATTTAGGATAAGTTTATTATGATACGACTATATCTATTTTCACATATGAATTTATCATATATTTAAGTACATTTATTTACTTATTTTTACCACATAATAGAAATATACTATTAAATCTAATTTATAAGACATATGTATGTTGTACCTTGTATTTTTTCCCCCCATAAACTAACTAACTAACTAGTATATCGTTTTTAAAGAAAAAAAATAACAAGTTTTCCTAATTATATTTTCCTAAATTAAGTGTAAGGACTATCTTCGGATAGGCTCTGAGGGGTGCTTAACACCTTCCCCTCGAGTAACCAAAACCTTTACTCAGAATTTCACTGGTTTCACAAATCAAAAATAGAGTTTACATTTACATAAAAATGATTTTCCTAATATTTTCCTTAAAATTTAGTGGCGACTCTAAAACAAAAACAAAACAATTTTTCCAAAATTCAGAGTGTCAGCCATATTATGCTGTGAACTGTTTCGACCGGTTTGAAATAAGATGTGACAGATACCTAGGCATGGTTGGTTGGGAGTTTCCTCCAAAGATGATGATGTGGGTTGAAATGACCTAGAAGTTACCTTTCCTAGTGTTGAAAGAAAAGAAAGAGACATTTATGGCCGAGTTTTCTCTATTGATTCCCCTAAGATTTTCATGACCCTTGATATTCATGGTGTAGTTAAAGCCTTATCTGGTTGGGTAGTATGACATAGCTTGATTGTTATGGATTTCGTTTAGGTGTTGAGCTTAGTAGGCTCCTTGAATTGAGATTAGGAGTGAGAACCCTCAAAGATGTTAAACCTTCTTGTGAAAGGAGTATTAAGTTTGGTCTTGCCTTGCCTTGACCTTGGTGTCTAGGGAATGATGTGATTAGGTTTAGTCCAATTGAGGGATAATGTGCCTAGATGGTGAGATTTTAAGTGACCTTGATGTTCATATGTTGAGTTCCTTTGAACTTCTCTATGTTGAGAATCACTTTTAGGTGAGGTTGATGAAGGGTGTGCTTAAGCTTAGATCCCAAGGGCGGGATGATGTGTTTAGTTATTAAGGTTGGTGAGCTAAGATTCTCTTGAGGGTTGAGATAAGTCCCTCGAAAATGGTTTTATCCTAAGTGGGGGATGATGATATGAGTAGTAAGGTTGTAGATATCTCTATCTTGTCCTTCTATTTTTACTCAAGTTTGAAATCAAAGAGTTCCTAGTAGCTTGTCCATGATGAGAGTCTTGCATATAAGTATAAGGTTCACGTTCTCCATATGTTGTGCATGTCTAAATTGACCCTATGTTGTGCATGTTTTGAAGACTCTTAGTTGCACGCAAATGGATTTTCGATTAAACTCTTATTTTCTCATGTGGTTGTGCATTTTGATATTCTAAATATGCAATATACTTCGTGAGATGAGGTAAGGAGCATGCTTGATGTGACTTATATGGAGTCTTAGGCCATCAATGAGAAATGCGTCTCATTTAAATGAAAAATGATGAGTCTCTTAAAAATGTGTGACTTTTATGACTTGAAAAGTGTTAATGTAGGCTCACTCTTAAGAGGTGTTGGTATGTTTAGTTAGTGCTCTTGATGTGTGCCTATAAATTGCAAGAATTTCCATAATTAATGCATGTTTATGAAAACTATTGTCATGCTAGAAATTAAAATTTTGTGAAAAGACTTCCTATTATTGTGATGTATGTGGTGTGAATTACCATGTTAATTTCATTAGGAAGAGAGTATGAGCATGCTTTGGTTAAAAGTGGAGAAGTTCTCATTAAGATGAATTGACCTTTGTGCATTGCTTGTATATGAATCTCATGATAACATGTGTGTATGTTAAGGAGAAGGACATTCCTCCTTAAAAATAACAAACCATGGTAATGTTAAGTATGACCCTAATGGTATTATGTCTAAATGATAAAGATCTTTGTTGACCGACATTACTCATGATCTATGTGCATCTAGTGTGAGTTACTTGTTTGCTTCTTGAGTGATGTTGAATCTACCTAGATGTGATTTAAAGATTGTTACATGTTGAGCTCTCAATGAAGTGATATATAAAGACCGATGCTATGATTAGGAGAAGGATGTTCCTCCTATGAACATGACAAGAGCCTATGTTTTTTATGCGTTAAGGAATGAGTTAATAAGGTTTTGCTTGCTTGTGTTGCATTGAGTGCATGATGGTATGAAGTTGGTGTTACTTGTAAGTTTGGTGCATTGACTACTATGTGATTACATGTTGAATGTTGTGAGCTGCTATATGGTTCATTGAGTCCTTGAAAATATTTTAAAATGTTTCAAGTGTCATTCGAGGACGAATATTTCAAAGTGGGGGATATTGTAAGGTCTCTCAAAATGAGTTTAGGTGCCTAGAGCTTCACATGTGCCTAAAAAGGTTAATAACATATTAATAAAGTGTTTTACACTAGGTATGATTGATTTGAAGTAGTTTAGAGGTCAAACGTCCAAGAACGTCAATGACGTTCGAAAGTTAGCCTTGAGACGTGCTAGTGACTTCTAGTGTGTCTTTGTATGTTTTATGTGTTAGTTGTTGCTCAAATTTTAGGATAGGACGCTAACATGTATATGAATGTATTTAGGGTCGAAATGTACGGGCACGACTCCCCAAGGACCGCCCTAGGGGTCCTTGAGGAGGACCCATCCTTGGGCCAACAAGCTGCCCACGGCAACAACGATTTGTTCTTCCATGAAACATGTCCGCGTCGCGGACTAGGTGCTCCATAGACCAAAAGTTTGGTCCGCATCGCGGAAATAATGCGGACTCTACTCTACCAAGAATTAATTCCAAAAATCATGTGGGAACAGCTGCGCGTCGCGGACTCGCTCCCCGACGAAGATTTCGAAAATGAAAGTTAAGTTTGACATGTCAAAACGTACAAATAAGTGTGGGGGTATTTTGGGTAATTGGGAGTCGGTTATAAACAGTTTCTAGGACTTATTTAACCCCTTTCCCAAGTCAAAAACCCAACACCCAATAAGAAATCAAAATCCCAAAAACTCTCTTCTCTTCCAAATTCTCTCAAACCTTCATTGGAGACCAAAACTCAAGTTCAAGCTAGGGGCTGGATTTCTATGGTTTCTTCTCCAATTTTTCATGGGTCTTCAATCAATAAGGTATGGTAATCGGTGATTCTTAGTTAATCTTCGATTTAAGAAGTTCAATCAAAGAATTTCAAAAGTGATTCAAAGACCAAAATTCCCAATTTCCAATCTAGCCATGGGTTCATTGTCAAATTGATTTTAAAAGCATTCAAATGGTGAATTTATGATTAATCAATGATTTTAAGATGAATTTCAATCCAATTCCATGAAGAACCCATGCTCTTCCAAATTTCTCAATTTATGATATAATGTGGGTCTTGTGATCTTGATTAGATGATGATTGGATTATGTTTAGATTGTTATGAATTGTTTAATTCTATGTTTATCTATGTCAATTGAATATGAATTGTTTAGAATTGATCAATGGTGATCATAACTTAGAAGTATTGGTGAGTTGACTTAAATCTCTTTATTTAGTATAGAATTGACATTGAATTGTGTTAATTGGCATGGTCCACTTACGGTGGCGTGTTTACCTTCTTGTCTATTTATATATATGTTGTGATCATGAATTTTAAGGTAAGTTATGTAAGGTGAATTGTGGTGATGATGATCACACGTATGAATGGTTTTGTGTAGTCTTTAATCCTAGTATCATGATCTAGGTGTATTGAAAGAATGTGTTAGTTCATTAATGTGTAATATTAAAAGAATAGCAAAATATTGACATACTCTTAAACCACATATTAGGCTATTTTATTAGATTAGAAGTCATATCAAAATACATTTATATTATTTCATAAAATTGAGATTTAATTATAAAAATGGTAAAATGAAATCTTTCCTATGGTGAGTTGTGACTACTTATTAACAAATCACACAAATGTGAATATATTGAATCATTTTGGTGGTTAAATGGATGATCATAACTCCTTGGTTAATTCATTTCTTTATGAGTAGTAATGTTGTTGATAATGTGGTCAAATGGATGACCATAACTCCTAGGTTAATTTCATCCTTTATTGATAGTAATGTTGTTGATAATGTGATCAAATGGATGAGCATAACTCCTAGCTTTATTTACTCCATAATGGGTATTAATTCTCAAGGTTTAATGTAATGTTATGACACCCTTTGGTATTCCTCAATGTAATCCTATACATAGTGGTGTTGAGAATAATGTTGATACACTTGAAAGAAAGAAAGTTAGCGTGTATTGTTCTTCTATTGTCTTATATTCTTCTTCTCTTCATCTTGTCATTGTTCCTTTGTTCTTAAGTTTCATAACACTTTATCAAAATGAAGTCTCAAGGTTGAACAACATTTCTTGTGAGGTATCCATTTATAATCTAATGTTAAAATTATTAAATTGTGGCTATACTTTTTCTACTTTACATTTTATTTATAAATGAATGAAAAAGGCTAACCATTTATCGATTTTGCGAAGAGAAGATAAAGGTCATTGTTTTGTGAAAATAAAAAGTTTTGCTATTTACTTATTTACTCATTGTCTATTTTACTCTAATTTAATTATTTTCTATGATAATTTTATCATGTCGAATTTATCACAGCTGGAGTTAGTGGCAGTTGACATTTCTGAAAATAATTACTTGTCATGATTACTTGACGCTGAAATTCACCTTGACGCTAAAGGTCTTGGTGTCACTATTACAAATGGTAATACAACGTCGAGTCAGGACAAAGCAAAGGTAATGATTTTCCTTCGTCATCATCTGGATGAAGGATTGAAGCTTGAATACCTTATGGTAAAAGATCCACTTGAATAGTGAACTGGTTTGAAGGAAAGGTATGACCACTTAAGGCAATGGTATTGCCAAGGGCTCATTATGAATGGATTCACTTACGATTACAGGATTTTAATATGTGAATATAATTCTGATGTATACAAAATTACTTCTCAATTGAAATTATGTGGGAAGATATAAAAGATGAGGACATGTTGGAAAAAACTCTCACAACTTTTCATGCCTCAAATTTGGTATTATAACAACAATACCGTGAAAGGGGATTTAAAAAGTATTCTGAGTTGATCTCATGTCTTCTTATAGTTGATCAACATAATACTCCTTATTGAAAATCCATGAGGCCCGTCCTACAGGAACTGCTCCGTTACCGGAAGCAAATGAGGTTGAAAGCACATGACTAGTCTGAAAGAAGACAAAATAAAAATCAATGTCAAAATAATGTGCATGAACGTGGCAATGACAGAGGACGATATAATAACCGTCGTGGTGGTGTTCGCCACAAAAGGGAGAATAATATGGGTTCTCAAAGCAATCCTTCAAGAGGCAATTTTCATCATTGTGGCATGAAAGGGCATTGAAAGAATGAATGTCGAGCATCTGAGCATTTTGTTAGGCTTTATCAAGATTCCTTGAAAAGAAAAGGAAATAAAAATGGTGCATCTTCTTCTAATGCTCGGGTGGAGTCACACTTGACTTGTAAAAAAGATGTCGAGGCAAGGCCTTCACAAAAAATATGATGACAATATTGAAGCAAATTTGGCTTTAAAAGATGATAATTTTGATGACCTTGATGATATTACTCATTTGAAAGTTGAAGACTTCTTTGGAGTTCAAAATTAATGTTTGATCATTTGATTGGGGAAAAATAATTATGTTATTTTATTTATGTATTTTTAATTGTTATGTTTTTTCTTATGTTGTTTTTATATTTAGAAAAATAAGTAATTTTATTTTCTTGCAATGTGTTGATTTTTCATATTTCTTATGATGTACTTTTATTTTATGAAGATAAATAGAATTCTCCAATCTTTAATTGGCTCAAGATGAGATATGGAGAAATGTATCTTTTTGATAGTGCTACAACTCACACTATTTTAAGAGAAAGGAAATATTTCTCTAATTTGATTATGAAAAAGGCTTATGTTAATACAATCTCTGGTAGTGCAAAATTAATTGAAGGCTCTCGAAGAGCGGCCTTACTACTATTTGGGGGAACGATATTAAATATTGAAAATGCATTGTATTATAGTAAGTCTCAAAGAAACTTATTAAATTTCAAAATTATTTTCCAAAATGGCTATCATGTTGAGACAGCCAATGAAGAAAAAGTTGAATACCTTTATATTACTACAGTAAAATTGGGGCAAAAATATGTGCATGAAAAATTGCCTGCATTTTTTTTTGGATTGTACCATACAAGTATTCGTATGGTTGAATCACATGTTATAGTAAACAAAGGGTTTACTAATCCTAATGATTTTATCATTTGGCATGACGTTTGGGTCATCTCGGTTATAATATGCGCAAAATTATTAAGAATTCACATGGGTATACTTTGAAGAATCAGAAAATTCTTCAATCAAAGAAATTCTCATGTATTGTTTGTTCTCTAGGAATGTTGGTTATTAAACCATCAACATCGAAGGTTGGGACTGAATCTCTTGCATTTCTAGAACGTATACAGGGTCATATATGTGGATCAATTCACCCTCAATGTGGGCCATTTAAATATTATATGGTCTTGATAGATGCATCAACAAGATGGTCACATGTGTACTTATTATCAACTCGCAATATGAATTTTGCGAGGTTGTTAGATCAAATAATAAGATTAAGAGCACAATTTCTAGATAATGCAATAAAGACAATTCGTCTTGATAATGCTGGTGAGTTTACATCGCAGGCCTTTAATGAATATTGTTTGTCCACGGGGATAACAATTGAACATCCAGTTGGTCATGTTCATACTCAAAATGGTCTAGTGGAGTCTTTGATTAAGTGTCTTCAATTGATAGCTAGAACATTGTTAATGAGTACAAAGTTGCCTGTTTCAATATGGGGGCATGTTATCATGAATTCTCTCCATTACAGTTGGTTTTTGTTCATGAGCCAAATATTTTCCATCTTAGAATTTTTGGGTGTGTGATATACGATTCAATTGCCCCACCGCTACGCACAAAGATGGGTCTCCAAAGCAGGTTGAGAGTGTATGTTGGGTATGATTCTCCTGCTATTATTAAATATTTGGAACCTATGATAGGAGATATATCTACGACAAGATTTGCTGATTATCATTTTGATGAATCAGTATACTCAACATTAGGGGGAGAACATAAACAGTTGGAAAAAGAGATAAATTGAAATTCATTATGTCTATCTCATTTGGATCCTCAAACAAATCAATGTGAGCAAGAGGTTAAAAGGATGATTTATTTGCAAAGTATTACAAATCAACTGCCAGATGAATTTACTAACCTTTCATGGGTTACTAAATATTATATTAATGTTCCAGTTCGAGTTGATGTCCCAATCGAACAAATTGTTAAAGCAAATGAGTTTAAACCACGTTTAAAACGTGTTAGACCAATTGATTCAAAGGATAAAAATTCTCGAAAAAAAAAAGAAATAAATGATCATGAAGATCATATCATGGAGGAAATTTCTCAAGAAGAGCTTCGGGACATAACAAATGACAAGACCACAGAGAAGGTCCAAATAACTAAAAATAATGAGAACGAAGAAATTTCAATAAGTTATATCTCGATGAGAAAAAGGTGGAATCAAAATAAAATTGTGGTGGACAATATTTTTGCTTAAAATATTGCCGTTGAAATAATGCAACAAGGTGAGAATTTTGAACTAAAATCAGTCAATGAATGCAGACAGAGAAATAATTGGCTAAAATAAAAGGAGGCAATTCAAGCGGAATTGACTTCACTTGAAAAACGTGAAATTTTGGATCAATAGTCCGAACACCTGAAGGTGTCAAGCAAGTGGAGTACAAATGAGTTTTTGTGTGAAAACGAAATGAAAAAGGTGAAGTCGTAAGATATAAAGCACGACTTGTGGCACAAGGTTTTTCGCAAAGGCCTGACGTTGATTATGTTGAGACATATTCTCCTGTAGTAGATGTAATTACCTCAAGTATCTAATAAATCTGGCAGTTCATGAAAAGCTTAAAATACGTCTAATGGATGTTGTCACAATATTGGACCACAATATTTTCATGAAAGTTCCTGAAGCATTCAATGTGCCTGAAGCATATAAAATTCACAAGAAATTTGTTCGATAAGGCTTCAGAAATCCTTATATGGATTAAAACAATCATGACGGATGTGGTACAATCTTCTTAGCCAATTTTTGTTAAAGAAAGGGTACAAAAATGACCCTGATTTTTCTTGTTTTTTTAATAAAAAGCTCTGGATCTAATTTTGTTATAATAGTTGTGTGTGTTGATGATTTAAATATCATTGGCACTCCTAATAAGCTTTCAAAAGTTGTTGAGTGTTTAACGAAAGAATTTGAAATGAAAGTACAGATTGAACATTTGAAAAATGGAATATTTGTCCATCAATCAACATACACAGAAAAGGTTTTAAAACAATTTTACATGGATAAATCACATCCATTGAGTACCCCTATGGTTGTGAAATCGCTTGACATACATAAAGATCCATTTCGACCTCAAGAAAATGATGAAGAGCTTCTTGGTGATTAAACTCCATATCTTAGTGCTATTGGGACACTAATGTATCTTGCCACTAATACTCGACAAAATATCTGTTTTGCAGTAAGTTTATTGGCAAGATTCAGCTCGGCCTGTACAACGAGACATTGAAATAGAGTCAAACATATACTCAGATATCTTCAAGGAACCATTGATATGGGATTATTTTATTCTAATAAATCCAAGTCAGAAATGATTGGTTATGCAGATGTTGGATATTTGTCTGATCCACATAAAGCTCGATCTCAAACAAGTTATTTATTTACATATGGAGGCACAACTATATCTTGGCGTTCAATGAAGCAAACATTAGCTGCTACCTCTTCAAATCATGTAGAAATAATAGTCATCCATGAAGCAAGTCGAGAGTGTGTCAGGTTGAGATAAATAACTAAACATATTCAAGAAATGTGTGGTTTTCCTATGAAAAAGGATATTCCAACTACTTTGTACGAAGACAATGTTGCATGTATAACTCAGCTAAAGGGGGGATACATTAAAGGAGATAGAATAAAACACATTTTACCAAAATTCTTTTTCCTCCTGATCTTGAGAAGAAAGGTGAAATAAATGTTCAACAAATTCGCTCAGTTGATAATTTGGCGGATATGTTCACTAAAGAATTACCAACCTCAACATTTGAAAAGTTGGTAACCAAGATTGGAATGTGTCGTCTCCAAGAAATTAAATGATGTTTGCAACAGGGGAAGTAAACTACGCGTTGCACTTTTTCCCCTTTGATATAGGTTTTATCGCAATGGGTTTTCCTGGCAAGGTTTTTAACGAGGCAGAAAATAAAGCGTATAACAAGATATGTGTACTCTTTTGTCCTTCACTAAAAAAAAATTTCCACGAGATTTTTTCTTAGTAAGTTTTTAATGAGGCATATTATCTATCAATGGTCATCCAAGGGGGAACGTTGTAAATCAATTTAGTTGTTAAATGGATGACCATAACTCCTTGGTTAATTCCCTTCTTTATGAGTAGTAATGTTGTTGTTAATGTGGTCAAATGGATGAACATAACTCCTAGGTTAATTTCATCATTTATTGGTAGTAATGTTGTTTATAATGTGGTCAAATGGATGAGCATAACTCCTAACTTTATTTTCTCCATAATGGGTAGCAATTCTCAAGGTTTAATGTAATGTTTATGACACCCTTTGGTATTCCTCAATGTAATCCTATAAATAGTGGTGTTGAGAATAATGTTGCTACATTTGAAAGAAAGAAAGTTAACTTATATTGTTCTTCTATTGTCTTATATTCTTCTTCTCTTCATCTTGTCATTATCCCTTTGTTCTTAAGTTTTATAACAGATATTCGTTTTTCTTACACCTTTTCATTATGTTTTTTAATTGCAATAAAAAAAAATTTAACAAAAAAGATACTCCGTCACTTTCACAAATAATGGTCTAGTTTGACTTGGCACGGAGTTTAAGAAAATAAAGAAGACTTTTGATCATGTTGTTCTAAATTAAAGTTAAGTTAAATGTAAAAAATTGCCCTTTAATCTTGTGGCCTTAAATATGCCACATGGAAAGTTGTTACCAAAAAAGAAATATATCATTCTTTTTTAAATAGACTAAAAAGGAAAGAAGATTATTCTTTTTTTAACGATGGAGTAATATAAGATTGATAACTAATATTGTACCATTTTTTTAGAAAAGAAATCAACTTAACAAAATAAAGCAACTTTCTATAGTTCTTTCAACATCCCAATATTTTTATAGAATGAATGTGAAAAAATATTTCATGTTAAATAAAAATAATTAATTTTACTTTGGAATATAGAAATAACATAAAATAAATAAGTAATAAAAAATATATAATAATTTAAAGATATGAGTTGTAATCCACTTTTCTTTTTTCTAAAGTCTCTTTTTGGTATTTATTTCTTGGTATGAATTGTGACACAAACAATTTTAAAGAGGGATTTTTTTTTTTCATTTCTCTTAAACAAAATCTAAAAGAATAAAGATATAAAAAATTGTGATACAAAACGTTTTTTATGAGGGATTTTTTTTTCATTTCTCTTAAATAAAAGCTAAAAGAATAAAGAGATAAAAATTGTGACACAAACGTTCTTTAAGAGGAATTTTTATTATTTCTCTTAAATAAAAGCTAAAAGAATTAAAGAGATAAAAATTGAAAAAGAAAACTAAAAGAATTTTAAAAAATCAATTAAATGTATCCATTATTTATCAGACCAAATTCCATTTTTCTATTTTATAAAATGAATGTGAAAAAATATTTCATGTTAAATAAAACAATATGAAATATAGAAATAACATAAAATAAATGGAGAAGGGCCTAAAATATTTTTAAAGTATTGAAAATGGTACCAAATTATCCCCATCTACCTATTTACTTCTAAATACCATTGTTATCCATCTATTGACTCCAAAATACTCTTGTTATCAACCTTTAGGTCCAAATTTGACCATTTCTTTAACAAATTTTTATTTAAATTATTTAAATATTTTTTAAAATATGTGGCACTCACCTAATAGTTATAATTTATTTAATTAATTAATATAATTTATAAACTCACCCATACCCACCCATTACTTCTTAAATCTGTCCCAAATTCGACCCAATTAAATCAACATGCTCCAAATTATAATTGTCCACCTATTAAACATAACTTTTCATGTTCTCAACATCATCTTCTTCTCCACCTCTTTTTTTTCTTTCTAAATGTATGCTCTTTTTCTTCTTTTTTTTTCTTTTTCTTAATTCACTTTTTAGATACGAAATAGAAATTAGATAATTCAACCGTCGTATATTCTTTTTGAAAAATAATAAAAGAATCTATACAATAATTTTATAGATCTTAAGTAAAAGAAAATAATTTTTTTCACTGTAAATGCTAAATTGTTGTAAAGGCAATTTCCTGGAAATTCTTGTGAAAATTGCTTAAAATAAGAAGAGTAATTATAAACCATGTAATTCTTCTGCACCCATTTCAGCTCTCTTGGCTTGTGTTCTGTAAACTCTTCATTCAATCATGAATTACTTGATGAAGTTGAAGAATTGGAATTCCAAAAAGATGGAGAACTGTGATACAAGCATTCATACTGAAGTTTTTGTAAGAAGCGACACTAAAGGGTGCTTGGCTTCAATCAATCTTGACTAGTCCTCGACTTGTAGTCCAATCATTTACATTTCAAAGACTATTTTTTAAATATAATCTTTACCTTTAAAATTTTAATAAGACATACGATTATTATCTAAATGTTTACATGACGAAATAGAGAGAAAGAATAAAATATTGGAAAATCAGATCCCATTCAGACATATTTACTCGTTAGTCAATATTTTTAGAAAAGAAATGTCAAAAGTTGACATACTAAACAGATAAATAAAACGAAAAAATACATAACAAAAAGAAAAGCGATGGGACATATTAAGGAGACCGCTATTAATTTGTATGATAATGACTACTCAAGGTTGCAAAGGAAATGGAGATGTTTGGATACATTTTTAAAAATTGACATTACAATATCAACAATTTAGTAATCAACTACCTTCACAATACTAAAATATTATGTATTTTATAAAAAAGGAAAAACACTCTACGCACATGAATTAACATATGTTTCACAAAAAACTAAAATGTTACATTCATTCGGAGGCAAAAACTTATAAGCAAACATGAAAAAGATGAGGTGTAGTGAAAGAGATTTTTACTCCCATAATTAAATGTCTCATCGAATCTTGAGTACAAAAAAAATCCTTAGTATGAAGTGCTCCCTCCAAATGGAGCCTTGCGCACTGTGAATTCATATATAATTAGCCCGCAATGTGGACACCAAATACAGTATAGAAAACTAAAAAATATATAAATTATAAGAAAAATATGTAACTTTGCATGATAACCAAAGTTCAGACGTTGTTCTCACCTTCACAACGTTCCATAATAATTGATATAATTTTCATAGGAAGATTTTTTCAAATTGTTTTGAACTTCCTGTCAAATTAGACAATATAAAGTTAGACATCTTTTCCATTATCTTTAAAATAGTATTAGTAAATCATCAAATCAAATCCAAAGAAATTTATAAAGAGAATGAAAAGATTAATGGAAAATTACAATATAAATTTAGACATCTTTTCTACTAACTATTAACAAATCATCAAATCAAATTCAAAGAAAATTATAAAGAGAATGAAAAAATTAATGGAAAATTAAATAGTAAAATACGAATATATAAGGCATTAATATTTTAGATGTTAAAAAGCATTGATTCTGAATTTTAAATTGTAAATGTTGTCACCAATTATTATAGCCTTAATTTAAAAAAAAGGTTAAGAACCATTAATTAAAATTGAAAATTGGAATTTTAAACGTTCACTTTCTCAAAATTTAATTAATTAAAACCCATTATTTAAGGAAACGGTTTAGAGCTACTAATTAAAATTAAAAATTGAAATTGTACTAATTAAAATTAAAAACTGAAATTTTCAACGTTCTCTTTCTCAAAATTTAATTAATTAAAACCCATTAATTATTATTATAGCCTTAAATTGAGGAATTAAACGGTAACTAATTAAAATCAATTTACATAAATTAGGAAAAAATATCCTCTGAAAATGAGAAAATAAATAAATAAGCTTCCTGATCATTGAGGTATGCCACATCAGCAGTCTGAACATCCAGTTTTATATAAATACTAGGGAAATAGGCCGTGTTTTTCCCGATCACAAAGATGTTTTTGAATTTATAAAATAATTTTGTTATTATTAAAATTATCTATAGTTTTAAAATTTAAATAAATTAAATTTCAGGATATCTTATTCTTTTCATTTATTTCTTTTCCTTTAATCTCTTTAATCAATTATTGTGCTTTAATCATCTTAAAATACTTAAATTTTATATAATAAATAATTTATTTAAATAAAACTGTAGAAAGAAAGAAATGAACTTCAATAAAAAAAACCCTACATTTGTTTGAGTTATAAAAGTTTGCTTTTAGATTTAGTTTTATATGGGTTGATGAAGTTTGAAAATATGAGAAAGAACTGAAATCAGGTCAAAATAGTATGTGTAAGATCATATCAATTACAATTATTTTAATATACGGTGTTTATCCATCCTTGAGGAGAAAAAATTGCGGAACTGACCATGGTTGAATTTTCATCTTTGTTTTGAAATTGTAGGTTGTGACTCTTTAATTTTGATTGAAATCTGTTTATGTTTGTGCTTTTAATGGACATGAGTAATTAATTCTGCTAACTGTTACACAAAATGCTTTAGAGGACTAACTACCAATTTACTGCTTGTTTTAGAGTATATTATACTTTGTAGAGTGAGTCCACTTGAAGTTTGCTTGATAAAATATAAAATAGGTTCCAAAAGTACTTTAGTGTACAAGTAAAATATCGGTGAGTCTCTTTTATCATAAATTGCAATTTTTTAATCAGTACAGACCACAAGTAAAATAGTTGCAAAGAGTAGATAATGCAAGACATGCCTAACAAACCAAGTATTTAAGTCTTGTGTGGCATTTTTAAGTAAAACTTGGATATCAGTGACTCTGCCGTTTTTTCTTTTGTATTGTGAGATTATTCCCCTAATTAGTTTAGTTTGAAGAATTCTAATATGTAAGCTTATTTTTCTCTGATATGAACAGTCATGAAGTGTTTTAGTGAAACTTGCTTGCATCCATGTTTTAGAGACTTTTGAGAGGAACATCACACTTGACTGTTACTTGGTACTCTGATTGTAGCTTTTCCGGCTCTGCTCTCCATCCAATAAAAATTACTCACCATCAAAAGAAATATAAATGTGCCCTACGTTGCTCGGGCTCGATTTAAAGGTCAAATTCTTCATAAACTAATTTTTACAATTCGGGTGATATGAAATCCATGTATGGATATGGGTGCGGAGATTCACCTAAAAATAATTAAAATATCTAAAAATCTATCTATATAAGTTAACCTAAGTTATGAGATATTACGTAGAGAACTAGAGGAGGATCTGGGAAGGAGATCAAAGGAAACAGGGTGACGTAAACTTTTATATAAAAGGTCTTCAATTTCGCTTCAACTTTTGTATTGATTATAGAAATCATTAAAACTGCTCCGACTTTCTCCCATCAAATTTCGTCAAAGTATCCAAAACCAATTGATCAAATCGGACACAAATCACACATCCATACCGTGTCGACACAAGTGTGACACCAAAAGTGAAAGAGTCTCAGAAATTTAGAATTTTTTTCTGCAAAGTCTTTCAATTTCAAATGGTTTTGTAATTCCTAGCCCTCACTAGCCAACATAGAAGAGATTCTAGACATTGTTAATAGAAATTTCATTTTTAATTGTTGTGAGCTTATCTCATAGAAAGGTTTTAGTTACTTATTATTTAGCTTTGTTGGCAATATGGTGAAATTTACAGTGCTTGCACTCCATTTTTCCAAGCTTCTTTAACTGTATATTAACTTAACGACATAAAGAATTATCTCAAAACTGGACTATTGTCATATGTTTATGTTAATTATTACTTCATACGCATATTTGCATGCCCTCTTCTCTTAATCATTAAATGATGGGTAATTTGTCTATTTCTATTCTATTGTTTGAGTTGCTTCCTGCCACATTAGTAAAATAATATGTTGAACAAAAAAATCTGTGACGCCCCCAATGCTTTAACAAGGTACGCTACAATCAACCATATGCACATAGATTTTTCAGTATTTGTGTTCATCAAGTGCAGTGAGAAAAGGATAAAAAGAAGATGAGTGTGGACAATTTTGTCCATATTTGTGAAATTGTTAATTGTGATATGCATCTGACAGATATAAATGAAATAACCTGAAGTATAAAAATATATAACATTCTTGATCCATGATCTTTATGTCCATTTTGAGACTCTTACTACATTTTCATCTAAGTTCATTCCCTTTTAATTAAGATTTCATAGGAAGGGAAAAGGACTGATGCAATAGTTAAGAGCACAAAAATTAGCATGAACATGTACAAAAGTTGAGATTTATATTTAATACAATTGACTAGAACTTTACTGCTTATGAACATCTAAAGATGCTCATTCAAGAATATAAGAAAGAAAATCATGACATTAAAGTTTCTAGAGCCCATCATATTTGTTGTATGGATTTGATGAACTATAATAAGCATTTTCATCAATTTATATGTATATGTTATGTTTATCATTTTATTACAGTTCATATTTATTAAGTACAAAATATAGCATTGATACTTGATTTCCTTGTAGATTCCTTTGTTACCCTATTAATAACCTTGCTTTTATCATATATAATCTTATCATTTTCTTGGCAGAAAGTTTTTGAAGATATAAGCAAGTCGAACCTCTTCTGTGTTTTGTCAATCAGAACACACACGAACTACAATAATCACAGGAAGAGAACCAAACAACTGCCAATGGCATAGCAGCTGCATTACTATTTTACCTTTTCATTTTGATACTAACTTCTGTGAATATGTAAATAATGTAACTATTTCCCTGCAAATGTATATTTACATACCAAAATCAAACAATATATATGCTTTACGTACGCAATATTTTTGTAGATAATGTGTGTAAACTGCTAAGTAATATATCATCCTATCTATTAATTAAGTTAACATTACTTCTAGCTTTTCATTTCACTAAAGCTGCACGAGTATATTGCGCGTATGAAAATATTGAGTCCGTGCGCGCATGGGAAATATCATCTAGTATAAGAATAAGAAGGGGGGAAACACACACAAACAGAATTTCTTTGGTTAATTTTTATTTTTATTTTTACTTTTCTTTTTTTTTTTCTTCCTTCTTTCTTCCTTGCCCATTCATTTTAAGAAAGTAATATCTGCCTTAATTTTCTTCTCTTCTTTATATATATAAAACATATAAATAAAAATAATAATTGATATATCACTCCATTATAAGCTATTTTTTTCTTTCAAAAAAATTATCGTTAACTATATTATAATAAATTATAGAAGTTGGAAAAAAACCCACTCATTTATATTCAAAAAAAATAAAATGCTATGAATTCAATACACAACGTTGTAAAAAAGGGGAGAGGACTCAAAATACAATTGAATTGTCAAGCTTCAATCCTTATGTTGGATAACTGGGAAATTTATCACTTACTAATTCCTTTTTATTGAAAATATGTGAAATTGTTAAGTAAAACTTATGCTATAGCATTATTTTTATTATTATTATTATTATATATTCAACTTGGATTAGACTCCTTTCTATTTTCTCCAAGTTCTAATTTCGATGGAAGACACATAACATACATTAAAATTAATTAACCGAAATAAAAATTTAACCATGATTTAATTAATTACATAGATAAGCCCTAATCTGTTTAAAAACATTATTATATACTGCTCCTTTTGCCAAATTTCTTAACTCTCTTTTGTCCTCGTCTAAAATAATATTTATTGGCATATACTTATCATCATTCGAGTAAGAAATCAATAAAAATGAAGACAATGAAAATAAAAAGGAGCTGAATCAATTTAACCTTAGCAACAAACAACGTATAAGCAACAAAAACATACATATACTATATTCTATATAAATACATGATAGAGGATTTAGAAGACATAAATTCTGTAGTAGTTGAAAAAAAATAGATTTCTTCTAGAAACTCCATACACATAAGGAATCAAAATAGGAATAGAGTAACATAAATAGAAAATGATCATAACAATTCGTCAAAAATATATAACATAACATATCAACAACTTACCAAACAAAACAAGGTAAATTAATAACAAAGAGTTTCGTTTATATTTAAATAAAAATATAACATGCATATTCAATTTTTAGGACACACCACTACAGTTTTACACAAAAATATAAATTATGTTTACCATCTATAAGCAAGTCATCATACGAGTGATCTAACTATCGACTTCATTGATAGTTAGAATTCAAATAAATAAACTTCAAAACTATTGAACTCCTAAAGTGATCTGAACACTTGCGGTGCTAAGGCCATAAAAAAAAGAGATAACTAATTCTTGAAATAAAAAATAAAACTTTTAAAATAAATATATAGAAAGTATTGTTTCTATGTATAAGAGTCGTCTTTGTCACAATTGCAATCTTTACTTGTCCAAATTTCCATAGCTTATCTCTTCGTTGTGCACTGTTCATGTTATTAACAATTAGTATATATATATATATATTCAAAATGCAAGTATTTAAGATAAAATCTAAGAACTTCAAGTAATCATATAGAGATCTCAAAATAGGGTAAATAATATACTTACATATAGTTACTTGACTATACTGGATGACCTCTATTTTCTAAATTTGAGTGGGATCAATGTTGGTAAGGAGTACCTCAACATAGAAATCAAATTATATTAGCACAAAAAATGAAATGTTAATATATCTAATAAATAAGCAATTAAAAAGGAGGGGAGAAGTTTGAAGCTTTAAAAGAACAAATAAAATTGCAATTTAAATTACAAATGAAAAAGCAATTAAAAAGGAGGGGAGAAGTTTGAAGCTTTAAAAGAACAAATAAAATTGCAATTTAAATTACAATTAAAAGCAAAAAAAAAAAATAACAAAAAAAAACAAACAAAACAAATATATATATGGCAATGAAAGTTGCTTTCTGTCCCAACTCCCATCATTGTTTCTTATTAAATTTTCCTTTAATTATTTTACTGCTGATTCGTTCAATTCTTCATGCCTTAAATTTGCTGAAATTTCATCATATTATTTTCACTCCTTTGTAATTTATTGATCATTGTAACCTTATTCCTGTAAATCAAAATACAGATCAATTAAAGAATAAGAATACAACAAAAGATATAACATGCTCATTCATGGAATATCAAGTGGAGTTTGAGCAAGATAAAATAGATGCAAATTACAATTTTGAAGGATCTTTAACTCGAGTTCATAGAGAAAATACAATAAAATAATAGAGAAAGACTAACAAAGTTCAAATTAATTAATCACAATGTATTATTATGTTACTTGTGAAATACTTCCTTGAGATAAAAGAATCCACATATGACTCATGAAGCATTCTCTCTATGCATGTATAAATTATAGAGAATACGCCTTGAAAAAGTCTCAAATAGGCAATATGTGAATTGTAGACAATGAAAAAAGATTTGATGCTGCTCAAATATATATATGGAAAATGAAAAAGGTTTGATATTGTAAATGTTCATAAATAGATATTTTAATAGTGAAAGATGAAAAGGAAAGCAAGTTTATTTGATGAGATCATTTTTAGGAATTAATAATTAATAAACAATGTAATTAATTTGTTTTAAGCACTTTTTATGTTACAACTTTTTGGGGAAAAAAGGAAAGATGACAAATTAACCTTCTCAATTTCCTCTACCTAAAACTTCTTCATGCAGTTAAGTATATTTACTCACCTTTCAGAATTTTAAAAATAAATAGAAGTAGAAAATTTTGGAAATAAAACAATAAAATATCAAAAAATAAAATGAGAAAAAGAATAAATATGAACGGAGGTCATAGAGAGGTGCCACATCATATATATATATATATATATATATATATATATATATATATATATATATATATTTAGACAATTAAAAAAGAGAAATCAATACAAAAAAATTAACGTAAATAAATTTAAGTTGATAACATGTATCTATTTTTATTTTTAAAATGTTTATTTAAAGATTTAAATGGTTATAGGATATTTAATTATTAATTATTTAAATTATAATAAAATTATGTCGTTGACATGTGGAGTTTTTTCTTCTCATATATATATATATATATATATATATATATATATATATAATCGTTTTTCTTTAAATGAGGAAAATGAAAGACTATAACATAACATGCTATAATTATATACTTAATTGTTTTTTTAAAAACTGAAAATGAAAGATTAACGTGCCTTTTAAAGAAACTGTAACGTTTTTTAATTTAAAACAACAAACAATTTCAATTCGGATAAAATACTTTAACTGTTCTTTTAAAATAGTAACTTTTTTCTTTAATTAAAATATTAATTAATTCTATTTAATTAATTGATTATTTGTAAAAAAATATGCAAACCACATAATGTAAAACACAAATTACCTCCTATCCCTACTCTTTTACAAATTACAAAAAATTTCATATTTTTAGTAAGTTTTGGATACATATTATGTTGTATGAGACATTATATTTGATGTAGATTTATCAATTTGTTGCGTGAAGTGAGGGATTAGAAATTGAAATTTTAATTAAACCCCCTAAATTCACTAACGTTACTAGTCCCCCAAAATACGCCTTAATTTATTTGTTTCAAACATTCAGTCAATATGAAACACTAAAAGCATTAGAATTGTTTATCCCTGTTCAT
The DNA here is from genome assembly GCA_022817965.1 of Solanum lycopersicoides. NCBI lineage: Eukaryota > Viridiplantae > Streptophyta > Magnoliopsida > Solanales > Solanaceae > Solanum > Solanum lycopersicoides. The sequence continues at coordinate 13,290,245 of CM040628.1, read as the reverse complement.
TCAAAAGTTTTAGAAACGTGGTTCATAATTTTTTTTCAAGGTGATTTTGTGAAGATTCGTAATGAATATTTCGATCTTGTTAAGGCATTCAGGAATATAAGAGAGTGAGGTTAGATACGAGCCATACAAAAGTGATGGAATAGTGATTGAAAATATATTTCATAGATGAATCTTATTTCAACCATTGAAATGAATTAAAAAAAATGAAGGTATTTATGCATATATAAATTATTATGTATCTTGCTTACTTTTTTTTAGATAATTTTGTATCATGTAATGTAGCACTAACTTATTGAAAACTAATGCAGGTTGTTGCATATTTTGAATTTATTTTTTTCAATTTATGAAGGTGGGATAAGATACATTGTTTGCCTTGAGAGAAAGAATTGTTCTTGTGGTAGATATATGATGATATACCTTGTGCGCACGCAATGAATGTTTTCAAGAAGAAGAATATCAAAGATGTACACTCATATTGCCCTGATTACTATAAACTTTGTGCATTAGCCAACACCTATGTAGTTTCAATGGAGTCAATGTCGTACAAAAGTGATTGAACAGTTCGAAAAGTGTTTTGGAAAATTTTTTCTTGCCATCAAGATACAAAAAAATGCCTGATAGACCAAGGAGAAAAAGGAAGAAAAATGCAGATGAAAAGCTAACCGCAAACACGAATTGTTGTGGACAATGTGGACAAGAAGGTCACACTAGAAGAACATGCACTTTCTTTCCAAAAGATTTTTGATGATTATGTTTTTGAAGTATCATGGATATTTCATGTTTAATAATTCTCAAAGTGTAGCATTTGTTTCCACTGTTAAACAGAGATTCTGATACAATAAATCGAATTGAAACGTTTATTAATGTGCTCTACAATTTTTGTTTGTTAAACTTCGTCAAAAGTTAATATTATATTTATATATCTGATACTTAAAATTTTTAAACTTTTGCATCGAAAATTCAATTAGTGTTAATTGCTGAGATTTTTACCCAAAGGTATAAAAACAAGATGTAAAATTTACTAATTGTATTAAGTTTAGCAATATAGTATCATGTGTTTAGATACTTAATAAATTTTCTTCTTATGAAGGACAAATTATTGTGTGTAATATATATATACTTCATCTTGATAAATCATATTACTTAATATATCAATTGTTGGGATCTGTACAAAAAATATTTAATTTTTAAAAAATTAACTAGCATGTATCAAGTATAAAATATAGTATCACAATTTATGATAAAAACAAGTTTGTTATTTGATAATCATTTTTATATCATGTACATAATAAATATTTACAAAAATTCTAATGATATGTATCAAAATTAGCAGATACATTAATGTGATATTATTCAGTGACAAAATTTCATTAATGTAAAAATTATCATAGTTATCTGATACAATAATGTCATTATTATCACACTTACCGGATATATAATTTTCTGAATTTCTAACTGAACTGAACAGAAAATCAAACGAGAAAATAAACAATTTTAAACCTCAAAACTCTTCCAAATCTAAAACTATATTATTGTAAGGTTAATAAGTACTCCAAAACACTATTTGAACTCCAAAAACAAATAAGCATCAACCTATGTCTGTGAACAGGAATATAGAAAACTAACTAGCCTACATTAATAAGTTCATCTTCAGCTGCTGGGTTTAAGACATTCTTCAGTCTTGGAGGGTCATCATTGTCGCTAACATATCCAGCATTGGCCTTGCCGAGACAATACTTCCATAACAGCGTTGCATATCTTTTGCGAAGATAGTCACTTTTAACACAATTATATGACATATTGATTTTGTCACTCAAAATTCTGTAAATACAGCTACGAACATTCCGCAATTACTACAAAAATAAGAAGATTAATTATAAGAATGAATTAGATATAAAAAATAGAGAAAAAATAATACAATACTGACAGGCTATCACTTTTTTGTTGCATGATATCTTGAGCAAACTCCACATCAAATGAATGTTGTGGACCCAAAAGTTCTCCGATTTTCTTGTCTTCATATGCGTCCAATGCTGTCCAATCAGTTCTATCTGTCTTTTCAAAGAATCCACTATCATGAAGGTAGTTTGGAAGGATTTGAGACAACTTCTTGATGTCTTCAGAATGAACTCTTTTCCTTGATCCCGAATCTGAGTCATACACCCTTATTAGCCTTTTTCTTAGAACCACCACAACCAACAACCAATGAAATTCTTCATCACAATTTACTGGAATGTAAACCTCATCTACTTCACCCAATGATAGTTGCACTTAAGAATCTTCAGATATGGATCAAATATAGTATCCTTAAATAATTGGATACCCTCATCCCCTATTGACAACGCTAATTCTCTTAAGATATTTGTACTGTAAGTAGTGCCAAACTTAAGAGAGTATTTTGAAAACTGCTTAACTACATAATTCATATTATTTAATTGAAAAAAATGATGTTGATACTTAATATCAATAATAAGCTTTAATATGATACATAAAAATGTAAAATTGTACTTGATACATAATTTCAACTACAGATTATAAATCAGTCAAATTGATACTTAATAAGAACAATAAGCTTTAATATGATACATAAAAAATATAAAATTGTACTTGATACATAATTTTAACTACATATTATAAATAGGTCAAATTGATACTTAATAGAGACAATAAGCCAACTGATGAGTTGTTCTGAAACATACATGTAATCCTCTAATTTGAACTTTAAACTTTCATACACTTTTGACAACAAAAAGCTGATCAAAAATGTTTTATCTGGTAAAATGAATAAATGATACAGAACACTAATATTTATAAATTAAAGATAATATCAACAGTTCTAACTTATTTTTCTTCAATTTATCTTCTTGATACATTAGTCGTAAGAAATAAACAAAATATATCAAAAATTAGAATTTTGTGTATCAAATGAAGAATTTTATCAATATACATAATAATTTTTAATTAACAATAATGTTTCTACTATTACACAAAACTCATTACATGTGAATACAGAAAATTACAAATAAATAACTAAAATAAAATACATACCGATGGTAGTGCATGTCTGGATATGGCGAGGGCAACCTTCACTAACCCTCTTCTTAGGTGTTTTTCCATGTGCCTCTTTTTTTATTTTTGACTTCTTGAAACTTTGCTTTGCCATTATTAAAAGATTATGCAAGCTTTTAGACCCATTTTCTGTCAATTTAGGATCTTCATAAATAGAGATTTGATTAGTGTTGGATGTGACTATTTGGGTAATCCCAATACTAAATGATGGATGATTCATGGAGTATTAGAAAAAAAATAAAAGAATGAAAAAATATTGAAGATGAAGATACTACCTATTTCAAACTCTGAAATTGGTTGAATGGAGAGAGTACAATTTTGAAATTCAAAATTGAAAAGATGAATCGATTGAGAATATGACGGAGAAAATTTGAGAGTGAAAATTGTGGGTTTGGTTATTGAAGAATAAAATATGTGAGGAAAATAGAGGAGTAAATTTAGGGTGAAAACTAATGGTTTGAAATTCTAAAAAAATAATGTATCGGTAAGTTAGGTTTGGGGGAATATAGGGATTTCTTTATTTTTTTTAAAATAGTAGGGAAATATTGTCAAATATAAACTAAAGATGTGTATTCTAGTAATTTTTCCTTATTTAAAAGTTAAAATTAGATATTAATTGTAGTGTTGACAGGTAGGCGCTATCACCTATCCTATTATATATATAAATATAGAAGATATAGATGTTGTGTAACTACCGTAGAATTACATAAATGGGTCAAATTGTAATTATTCGAATGTTTCAATATTTATTTAAATAATTATTTATTAATTTAAAATGATTTAAAATTTAAAATTCCAAAAATGTGGTAATGACATGTGTCATTTTTCTTCTCATTTTATGTATATATTAGTATACGTGTCCGGGCGATACACGGATAATTTAAAATGTAATAATTTAATAATTAAAAATTATTAATAAAATATATCATGCACTTAATAATATATTTAATACATTTAGTAATAATAATATATAATAATATATAATAATTTATAATATAATAATAATAATATAATAATAATAATGCAAATTATTAACTTATTTATTTAAGCACATTAAATTAATATGAGTAGTAAACAATTTAATTTAGGGTAAATTGTGTATAATGACAAACTAATAAATTAAATTAAATATTATAAGGGTAAATTGTATATAATGGCACACTTTAATGTAATTGTACCCTGTAGAAAACTGTTTGTCAGTCACCTCTCTCCGTCTCTCGCTCCATCTCTCGCTCGCTCCCTCTCACTTTTATACAAACACAAGTATATAAAATATGATTTTATTTGTATAAAGCGAGAAAAAATTATATATATACATATATTTTCATTCCCCTCTCTTCCCTCTTCCAAATTTCGCTCGCCACTCTCTCAGATCTCGCTCGCCTCTATCGCTTATACAAACATAAACAAAATTTATAAATTGTATTTTTGTTTGTATAAAGTGAGAGAAAATTGTATATAGACTTGCAAATACATATATCTTCATCCAATACAATAATTATACAATACACATATTCCAATGTTCAATTTTTTTTGTCTTTCTCTCTTTCTCGTTTTATACATACACAAATTATACAATTGATTTGTATACAACTGCAATCTTTTGTATATGTATAGCGAATTATACAATTGATTTTTTTGTATATGCATATCGAATTATATTTATGTTTGATATAGAGCGTAATTATGCAAACTTTGCAATATAGCATACAAATATGAATTTTGTGTTTGTTATATGTGAAAGTTGCTCTTTAATTTATTGTATTACTATTATATCTAAAGCCATATTAGCTATATTTTTAGTTTTATAATATATCAAAATAACACCCGACACACATTTAAGACAATATATATCAAGTTATAAACATACTCTTTAGAAATAAATTACTTATAGCATATTATTATCAAGTTATAACATATCAATTAAAAATATTAAAAAAATATTTAATTAAAAATAAATTATAAGTAATTATGTAAATAACAATTAATTAAAATGTTTATATATTTTTTTAATTTTTCAGTTATTTTTTTAAAAACAAACTCTTAAATATTTACAAATTAATATTACAGTTACTTTTAACAGTTTTTAAAGTAAATAATAAATCATTATTAATTAAAGTTCAAATTATAGTGTTACTTTTTAAAACAAAACCTAAATATTAGGGATTTGATCTTAATTAAATCCCTACTTTACCGTTGTCCAATAACTACCCGCCCCCACTACACCCTATACCCGATCACCATTCAAACTTACACAACACGCCTAAATTTTCTTCTTTTCCAAATCGTCCCAAATCATCATCTTCACCAGCAATCTCTAAATCGTCATCACTCATCATCTTTTCCATTACGAATGATTCATCCTCATTCCCATCACAGATCGATTTCATTCAACATCATCTTCATAAATTACTTTACTTTTTGTTAAGTTCGTAAAAAATATCGAGGAAAGCCAGTGGAACATCCGATAAAAGTAGAAAATTGGTTGAGGAGACATCATCCGATGACTTTCATGCTCCTTCATTCAATATTTTTACACAAACTCAACCACAAAAATCAACTGGAAAACAGACTGTCAGTTCTGGTAAATCGAAGACTGAAAAAAAAAGATGCAAAGGAAAAAGGAAAACAGAGGAAGGGAAAAGAAATTCAAACATCGTCAAAATCAGATTCTGACTTTGTTGACGAATTAAGAAATAAAATATCAAAAGGTATTGAAATTGGTCGATCGACAAGAACGTCCTCAAAGAAGGAATCAGAGATACAACGCACAAAGAAAGCCCAAAAGGTTGTCAAGATCAGTAAAAAAGACGATTTTAAATTTTGATTAAAATATTATATGTAACTGAGTTTAATTTTTTATTTTATTTGACAATTGTATAATATATTAAATTTGTATGAGTTTTGTATGAATTGCTATTTTTGTATTGTATAGGTGTTTATTAATTATTTTTACTTGACAATTTTTTTATGTATGAATAGTATATGAGTTATGTACTAATCGTGTATGAAGTGGATTTACAATGTTGTACGCGAACACTTTGAATTTTTTAAAAAATCTAATATGTATTAATATTGTTTGAATTATGTATGAACTGATGTATTTATTTTGTATAATTTGTGTATGAATTGCATTGGCTGTCCTTTAATATGGCACTGTATCTATGATTTTTCTAAGAAATTATATACTGTATGAATGATGTATGAAATGATGTATTCAGTTTGTATGATTTGTGTGTGAATTGCATTGACCGTACATAATATAGCAGTGTATCTATAATTTTTTTAATGAAATTATATATTAAGTTAAAAGTATTAATTTAGTTTTACCAATTTTATAGGAGAAGAAGGTACAAAGACATTTGTCTTCATGTATCAACATGAATGTGTTTGCTGATCTATTGACCTTCCTCGATCAGGACAAGTTCCAACAATTTTTACAGGAAATACCTTTTGAATTTTTTTATGATTTACATAACATAAAAATAAATTGTCAATTGTTACGCCATATTTATCTGCTTGAAACTGATAATGAAAGAGATGACATGTTTGTCATAAACGAAAATGGTACAAAATTAAAGTTCGGATTAAAAGAATTTGTAGCTGTAATCGGTCTGATATCTGGACCAATTTCTGAATTTGTTTCTGATCCCTTTGTTTCAAATAGAATTATTGCAGAAATTTTTGGGGATATGGACAAAGTCCCCAAGTCAATTTTTTACCACAAGTTTTGATTGAAAAACTTTTGGGAAGAGGATGACCGTTTAAAAATCGGAATTGTCTAACTCCATACGCTTTCTTAAACTGTTCAAAGAACCAAGTCCATTAAGCATCATTTTCGAAATTCACTATCCCATACGCCAACGAAAGTATATGATCTGATCCATTTTTAAAAAAAATATCACACAAATTAGAAACAAAATTTTAGTATTTGTTATAAACGTAAAATTAAATGGGATCAAAAAATTCCTCCCGAATCCATCGTGCTGGCAGTTAACATTGTACCACCATATGAACATTTTAATCCCACCCCATCAACAACTACAATTGGCCTACAATACTCCCAGCCTCTAATACAAGCTTCTAATGCGATAAATGCGTATAAGAATTTATCACAATCTTTTCTTTTTATTTTCAAAATCGATTCTGAATATGTCTGCTCCAATATGTATAGATAACCTCAAATTTTTACAATTATATAATGCGACAGTTTAAAACATCATATGTATAACTTAATGGATACACAAAGAAAACTTAATTGATACAAAAAGAATACATACTTTTATACATATTTAATTATAATTACACACAAAAAGGATACAAAATTTATACATAAAGAATACAAGAAACAAAAAAGTTCAATTCATTACGAAAACATACTATATCGTCTTTTGCATTTTTACCATTCAAAAAACTTTAAATTCATATTTTATATCAAAATTACCTGGTAATTTGGCATACGATTCGGCTGGATCTCCACACACTAATTTTATTGCTTTTTCTTTAGCTCTCCATGCCTGTATGTATGTTAGTGAAACACCATGCAATTTTAACATATCATCAGCTATATCCTTTGGAGTGTATGCCTTAGATGGATCAAGATACTTCTCCATTATCAAGACAGCTATAACGCAGTTATCCCCTGACGTCTTGCATACACTCTATCTCTAACGGAACAAGTGTGTTGAGCATTGTATTTTCTAACTTTGAATAAATTTGATATAATTAAACTAGATGCTCTCATCATCCAAGAACAAGTATCAGAAATACAAATCAGGTGATAACTGTTTCAAAAATAAGAAAATATACATTTAAATTTTATATAGCAAAAATAAATCAAATAAAAAAATATAACTTAAAACAGTGATGTGCACTTACTTAGATGCATTACAACGCGTTACACAAAAACTGAATTTTTCGACAAGTCCAACATGCCTCATAACCTCCTTAAGTGTTTCCCTATTATTTTAAATCTGATTCTCAGCTACAAATAGGTTGGAATGGTCACATATTACATCATTATTTCCTTCACTATTCTCATCGACAACTCTTTCTAAATTCATTCCGATCAAACGGATAGAATTGTTGGAGTATAAATCAACGTTAGTCTGTGTTAAACTAACCTCAGAATTTATTTTATCAATAATAAATCCAGGATCTTGATTATACATCTCACAATCTTTCAAAGAGATACACAATGGATATTTTGTCAAGAAATTCAATTCACTTTCTTTTTAATCTAGAAAAATCCTTACCCCGACATTATTGTGAATATTAATAGGTGGACACATATCGCTAACAATATATTTTATCTCAATAACATTTATATTTTATTCTATATTAAGTTGAGATATTATCGCATTAACTAAACCACTATAAAGAGTAGACGCATCATATATGATGCCCTATATCTGAAAATCGACATATTTACCTGTTTCACAACATTAAAATAACATTTAGTACAACATAATACATATAATTGCAAAATAATTTATACACACTTCATACACATTTAATATACCTTTCAATGACCTAAAACTAATAAAATTAGCTTTTAAAAGATTGTCCATTCATAAAAAAAAAATTAATAGTAATTTCATACATATATATATTTATTTATTTTCACAAAAAAAACTAACTAAACAAAAAGAATAAAGATTTCATACATAATTCATACATAAATATATCAACATTTATCTTCATATGCCAAACAGAAACATATATTATAATTACATCAAAAAAGAAATTCATACACGATTAATACAAGTTTCATATAAGTTTCATACACGATTAATATAACTTTCATAATTCAACGGTCCACAACATTATGAGTGTTTATTTCTTCACTAGTGACTAAACACATTGTACCATCAAATTTATTTTTTCTATTTTGTTCATAAATCAAGTATCACGCGAATCTTCAATTTTATTAAAACTCACACGCCTATACCATTACGTGCTTTTTTCCAGATATGGTATATATATCAAAACAGTGTTTCATCCAAAAAAACAAGCTATAATCTATATTTCAGATCTTAAAATAACCAACAAAAAACAACAAATCATAATTAAAAATAAAAATAACACCCATACACTTTTAAGACGATATATATCAAGTTATAAACATACTCTTTAAAATAAATTACTTATAGCATATTATTATCAAGTTATAACATATCAATTAAAAATATATTTAATTAAAAATAAATTATAAGTAATTATGTAAATAATAATTAATTAATATATTTAAATATTTTTTTAATCTTTCAATTACCTTTTTTAAAAACAAACTCTTAAATATTTACAAATTAATATTACAATTACCTTTTACAGTTTTAAAAATAAATTATAAATTATTATTAATTAAAGTTCAAATTATAGTGTTGCCTTTTTAAAACAAAATCTAAATATTAGGGATTTGATTTTAATTAAATCCCTATTTTACCGTTGTCCAATAACTATCCACCCCCACTATACCCTATACCCGATCACCATTCAAACTTACCCGACACGCCTAAATCTCTTATTCCCAAATCATCCCAAATCATCATCTTCACCAGCAATTCCTAAACCGTCATCACTCATCATCTTTCCCATTACGAATGATTCATCCCCATTTCCATCACAGATCAATTTCATCAACATCATATTCGTAGATTACTTTACTTTTTTTTAAGTTCGTAAAGAATGTCGAGGAAAGCCAGTGGAACATCCGTTAAAAGTAGAAAATTGGTTGAGGGGTCATCATCCGATGACTTTCATGCTCCTTCATTTAATATTTTGACACAAACTCAACAACAAAAATCAACTGGAAAATAGACTGCCAGTTCTGATAAATCGAAGACTGAAAAACAAAACAAAAAGATGCAAAAGAAAGAGGGAAAAAGTGGAAGGAAAAAGAAATTCAAACATCGTCAGAATCAGATTCTGTCTTTGTTGAAGAATTAAGAAATAAAAAATCAAAAGGTATTGAAATTGGTCGATCGACAAGAACGCCCTCAAAGAAGGAATCAGAGATACAACGCACAAAGAAATCCAAAAAAGTTGTCAAAATCAGTAAAAAAGACTATTTTAAATTTTGATTAAAATATTATATGTAAGTGAGTTAAATTTTTATTTTATTTGGTAATCGTATAATATATGAAATTTGTATGAGTTTTGTATGAATTGCTATTTTTGTATTGTACTTTTTAAAAAAAAAAAGTTCAATCAATTACATTACTAAACATATGAAAGCTTGGATATAAAACTTTACTAATACTATATACTAATTGATGCAGATATCACTATACTAATTGATCATATTTCGCATGGACAAGGTGCAATATTTTTCATATCAGTGAGTTCCACATCAATGGCAAAGCCTTTGCAGTTTTCATCCAGTAGTTTGCATAAGGATTCATGGTCGTCTTTGGCTCTGCAATATCCACCCTTATCTTTTTCAAATCTTTTGAAGAAATGCCATATTTTTCATCCCTCTTCTTTACTATCTCTGGTGCCACCATGCCCAATTTTACACCTTGTGGAGACATCATCAATGCAGGTGCTCCAAGTGGAAGCCTATCACCACCATCAAAACATTTACTGTATTTTAACATAGAGAGATGACCCCAGCAGTAAAAGAGTAAAAGAGAAGTTAGGTTTAGGCCAATCGATCCTCGATCAACTTGCCAGGTGCACCAAAACTTGCCATAAGTTGGAGCTAGATTATTAAGTTCTTACTTTTGGACCATCTCTGGAACTTTTGGGTTCACCCAAAGTTTTCATTATTTTTACTTGAATTTTTTTTATGTATGAATAGTATATGAGTTATGTATTAATCGTGTATGAAGTGGATTGACAATGTAGTATGCGACACTTTGAATTTTAAAAAAAATCTAATATGTATTAATATTGTTTGAATTATGTATGAACTGATGTATTTATTGTATGATTTGTGTATGAATTGCATTTACTGTCCTTTAATATGGTAGTGTATCTATTATTTTTCTATGAAATTATATAATGTATGAATGATGTATGAAATGATGTATTCAGCTTGTATGATTTGTGTATGAATTGCATTGACCGTACATAATATAACAGTGTATCTATGATTTTTTTATGAAATTATATATTAAGTTAAAAGTATTAATTTAGTTTACCAATTTTATAGGAAAAGAAGGTACAAAGACATTTGTCTTCATGTATCAACATGAATGTGTTTACTGATCTATTGACCTTCCTCGGTCAGGACAAGTTCCAACAATTTTTACAGGAAATACCTTTTGAATTTTTTTATGATTTACATAACATAAAAATAAATTGTCAATTGTTACGCCATATTTTTCTGCTTGAAATTGAAAAATGAAAGAGATGACATGTTTGTCATAAACGTAAATGGTACAGAATTAAAGTTTGGATTAAAAGAATTTGTAGTTGTAACCGGTCTGAAATCTGGACCAATTTCTGAATTTGATTTTGATCCCTTTGTTCCAAATAGAATTATTGCAGAAAATTTTAGGGATATGGACAAAGTCCCCAAGTCATTTTTTTTATCACAAGTTTAGATTGAAAAACTTTTGGGAAGAGGATGACCGTTTAAAAATTGAAATTCTGTATTTCATTTCTTCATTTCTGACTATTTCAGACCCTTCAAAAACAACAATTCCTAAATTATATTTTAATTTAGTTGCGTCTGGCCAGTATGCCACATTTTCATGGTCGAATGAGTGTTTTAATTTAATACTTAAAGCGTGCAATCAGAAGTTGAAAAAAATATCATTCGTCATTTAAGTTCAGTCAGTTCCATACAACATTACAGGTATGATTTTATGAGTGTTGTCATTCATTTGACAACACAATTGCTATCCATGCTTCTGATCGCACACCGCGTATTCTGAACTGAAAGACAACAAATGACATTTTTTTTTATGATTTGAAGAAAATAATTTTCAGAACACATGGCAATCAGGTAGTTTTTTTATTGAATGTATTAAAGTAATTATAAATTATTACACATTCTAATATTTTTCTTTGCTGCAACATAAATTCAGAAATATGATTTTTACTGAAGAAGAGTTAAATCTCATGGACGACACCATTTTAAATCAATCTCCCAATCACCATGATTCGAAAGAGCAAGGAACCTCGGAAAAGCATGACGTTGATTTTGATAAAAAAATATGTAGAATTGTAAGCTGAGATTGCAGAGGTAGAAATACAAATTTACAATTAAAATTATTTTTAGATATCACACTATAAATATCAAAACTTATTATTTTTAATGAACAGGTTAAGGCGGAGCTGAAAGATCTCAAAGTCACTGTTAGTTCCAATCTAATTTTAATGAACTAATATAATTACTCTATATTTATTTTATTATTTTAATTTTAATTTTAATACACTGATAAGGTTGACAAGCACATGGTTGAAATCAAGACTTACGTCGATAACTCGACTAAGCTGATAATTGAAGAGATTAGATTGTCAAGAGGTCAACCAACACCAGATGCACAACAACAGGTATGAATCAATGTATTTTATGTGTATGAATGTTGCATTATCATTGTATGTATTGATATTTTATGCCACTTGTTTTTACATTTATTACCAGTGTATGCCTTTTATATGAATAACTGAAAAAAAATCATATATATATGTGAATAATGTATTGATGTTGTATTAATTATGTATGACAATTTTTTATATATATATATATGAATAATGTATAGATATTGTATTAATCATGTATGAAAGTGTTTTTTTAAATATATATGAATAATGTATAAATGATGGATTAAACGTGTATGAAAGTGTCTTTTATATATATATATATATATATATATATGAACAATGTTTAATTTGTGGCATCAATTGTGTATGGAATTGACTTTTATATATATATATATATATGAACAATGTATAAATTTTTTATAGAAATGCATGACAACACGCTTTTCATACATGTATGATTTCTGTTAATTTAATTCATATAAAAAAATAGAATATATTGACGTTGGCTAAAAATTAATATCAGGACGCCACTCACAATGTTGCACAATCTCATAAAGATCCAACGAATTTGCCGCCTGTTTCAATGGACGAACACGTTCATATGTCAAACACTGATGGTATGATATAAACATTATTATAAATGTATTTTAATTTAAAAATTTATTTTTAAATAATGATTTTTATCTTATGTACATGAAGCTCAAACGTCAACCGGTGGTTTTTTCAACACTCACGTACATGTATCATCAACTTAAAACCACCAACGTTGGATGATTATCCTGATTTTACTATGACACAAATCATTGCACTCGATCCAATTCTATATGCTACCACGACTCTAAACATGCAACCAAGACATAAGAATTCCAGCAAATACGAATTTTCTCCTTATATTAGACTGTCGAAAGGCGAAAGCAGTTCAAAGAGAGTACCTGTATTTTTCCCAATCAAACATCCATTTTAAAATCACAATGAGTTTGATGTTCCAGATGACATGATCGAGGAGTTCAACCAATGATTATCAAAGATGTTTCAAACAGGCGTGGCAGGTATAAATATCTGTAAATAAATTTATTTTATTTAAATTCACAATTTCAAAATTTATACAATATTTTTTGCAATATTCACAGGAAAGCAACATATTCAAAGGCTAAAAATACATTTCATCCTCAAATGGACATTGGCATTGTCAAAATCGCAGAAAAGAATTTTTTCCATCTAATGAGTCAACCGGGCAGACCTTGGGAGGACGGGGTAAGACATAATTTAATTCAATATTGAATAATTATTTTATAACAGTTGAATAAATTTTATACAATAAGTTAGTATTTGTCTGAATCCATGTTAATTGAGGTATGTATTGTTTTAATTTAATATAGTATGAATGGTGTATGCATTGACGCATGTATTGAACTATTAATATACATAATCCAGTAAAATGCTTTATACATATAATTCATTAATATAATATGATATATGTATGCATTGATGTATCTATTAAAATGGTTATGAAACATGTATATATATGATTATTTTGTATGATTTATGTGTGAATTGGGTATGAAACATGTATATACCTTTTTTATATATAATTTGTGTATGAATTATCGATTGTGTTTTATTTATGTTTTTTTATTTGTAAGATTATATTAATACAATTATGTATTATCTTCGAAAGAAGGCAAAATACTCCCAGACAGTAACTTCATACAGTACTGTTGACTGTTGGTTTATGACGTGGGTTGATAAAATTGAGAAATAATGGAGACAGTCAGATTGCGACATGAGATGCATTGCCCCCGACCACGATGTTGGACAGTGCATTAGTGGATTTAAGCTGCTTGCTAACATTGCTTGGGATAGGATTGACGAAGTAATTATCCCTGTCAATATCAGCGAGAAATTCCATTGGTTGCTTGTTGTATCCCAAATTAAACTTAGATGTCTACATGTATATGATTCGATGAGTGGAGGATTTGTTCACACCAAAAAAGTGCAAGAAGATGTTGATAAATTTGCAATCATGATTCCATTATTTTTGGCGAGCACATGTTTTTATGGCAAAAGTCTTGATTTGTATTCGAACAATCTCCCTGAATATCAACACAAATCTCAATTCGAACCTCTTAGTATCAAGCATGTGACAGATGTTCCTCAATAAGAAGACAGTTCCAAGTATGTATAGTTGCTATACTATATTCGTTTCATCTAAAATTACATCATTATATAGTTATTATGATTTTTTTCTAATTTCAAATTATTTACAATGATTGTGGTCTATACACATCTCTTTTTGTCGAATATATCAGCAATGGTATTTTTGATGTGTCTGATATTAATATCGATTTAACATATCATCGTCGGAGGTATGCCACATTACTTTGGCATTATGCAAAATCAAAGAATGAAGATGGCGCAATAAGCGAAAGTAAAGTTACGGGTACAGTTGCTAGCAAGTATGGTGGACCTCGCACGCCAAAAGAACAAGTTATGGACACCACCAATTATCCTATTCCAAGACCCCGTAATAGAAAGTAAAAAATTTCATTGCACCCTTTACATTATCTTGAATGACATATTTTTTTGAACTATTGAACTATTTATGTTATTTCCAGTGTTTTATTATTAATATGAATTACACATTGTTTTATATAAATAATCTATGCTACCATTATTTTGGACGAACTGATTACTACATTTATACACATAAAAACAATATGCATACATATTTTTTGATACACATAAATATGTATGCATATTGTTTGAAATAATTTTTAACTCTGTGTGAACTAGTTTTAAAAAAATGAAAGTACCAAAATATGTTTAAAATAAATTTTATGCATGAACTTTGTATGAATTATGTATGCCATATATTAATCATTGTAAAATAACGTAACATCTATGTATGCATATTGTATGAAATATATTTAACTTTGTATGAAATAATTAAACAATAATTTAATGTACCAACATATGTTACAAAAAAATTATCATTACGTATGAACATATAACCAATATATATGCCATAATATATTTTTGTATTAATATGTATAAATCATGTATGTATTTTATATGAAATACATTTTAACTTTGTATGAACTAGTTTAACAATAATTTATGTACCAAAATATGTTGAAAATAATTTATTCTTATGTATGAACATTGTATGCATTACGCATGCCATATTGTACTTTGATATACATAGAAGAGAAACGAATGGTTGTATGCTTTATTGAATATACTTAATTAAATTTGTATGACTTTTGTATAAATTTCGCATGCACTATGCACTATATATGAAAATTGTATGAATAGTGTATGACCATTGTATACTGTATATCACATTTGAAAAATTTGTGTTTCAATGTTATTTGTATTTGGCCAATTTTTACGAAACCAATTTTTTTTATAAATGTCAATGATAGCAACTTCACTCAATAAAATAAAAAGTGTGCCTAACATTCGAAATAACATAAAAACAGATGTAACAGTAAGAAATCATTTTTTTTGCACAAGATAATTTGAACATGTCTTTCTGTTGTGTCCAACTTGACGGCATCTACTGCAGGTGATTTTTGACCTTCACGTCAGCAAAGCGCTTCCAGCGTTCAAAATTTAGTCTTCCCGCTGATCTTTTTGGACCGGGTGACATCATTTTATGCTCTGAAGTATAGCTTGGTATATCCCATGTACTCTCGCATGGGATAGACTCAATAGGAATGACATATGCATCTTTGAAATTCTTCAGGCTATAAAAAGCAGAACAGAAATCTGCTTCATACAACTTTCTGTATCCAAGAACTGCAATTACATGACCACATGGTATCTCATAATATTGAAATCTCTCGAAACTACACATCTTTGTGTTCAAGTTTACTATGTACTTCTTTGCTCCTTCGGCTACAACATGCATATCAACAGTTGAAGGTATCACCTAATTAAAAGTTTCAATGTGATACCGTTAATATACATGCCACTAAATATTGGGAAGTAAAATACAATTTTTTATTATTGAATAGTGTAAAACAATTACCCTCATATTGCAAGACAAAGCAGTTCTTTTATGTAGATTAAGATCATATTTTTTTGTCAGATCAGATGTTTTCTTATCAGCCTCCTAATTGTGCTTGTGAATTCACCTTTAAATTGTTACCCTCATAAATTCAAGAAGTGAAATTACCGGTAACCTCCTTGCTAACCTGTTAACATTATTAATGACTCGGCGATGTTTGAAGTCATGGTCCTTGTGCGCTTACAATTCGAGTAAGCTCTTGACCATTTGCTATAACCAAGATCAAACAAGTATGATTGTATTCACGTATCTATCTGATCTATTCTTCTCATAATCGTCTCAAAATGTTGTTTTGTATAAGCCTTTGCCAGTGTAAAAAATAAAATCTTTAGTATTTCTATTGAAATTCTTCAACACATTGACTGACAGGTGCCATATGCAGACATAATGTTCGAATTCAGGATATACAGTAGCAGTCCCTTTTCATATGCTTTCATTTCGATCCGAAATAAAACACATGTTTTGTCTAACTCCATACGCTTCCTCAAACTGTTCAAAGAACCAAGTCCATGAAGCATCGTTTTCGATATCCACTATCGCATACGCCAACAGAAGTATATGACCTGATCCATTTTAAAAAAAAATATCACACAAATTAAAAACACAATTTTAGTATTTGTTATACTCGTAAAATTAAATGGGATCAACAAATACATCCCGGATCCATCCAGTTAACATTGTACCACCATATGAACATTTTAATACCGCCCCATCAACAACTACAATTGGCCTACAATACTCCCAACCTCTAGTACAAGCTTCTAATTCAACAAATGCGTATAAAATTTATCACATTCTTTTCTTTTTATTTTCAAAACCGATCCATGATATGTTTGCACCAATATGTGTAGATAACCTGAAATTTTTACAATTATATAATGCGATACTTTAAAACATCATATGTATAACTTAATGGATACACAAAGAACACTTAATTGATACAAAAAGTATACATACTTTTATACATATTTAATTATAATTACACATAAAAAGGATACAAAATTTATACATAAAGAATACAAGAAACAAAAAAGTTCAATTCATTATGAAAACATACTATATGGTCGTCTTTTGCATTTTTACCATTAAAAAAATTTGAAATTCATATTTATATCGAAATTACCTGGTAATTTGGCATACGATTCGGCTGGATCTCCACGCATCAATTTTATTGCTTTTTCTTTAGCTCTCCATGCATGTACGTATGTTAGCGTAACACCATGCAATTTCAACATATCATCAGCTATATCCTTTGGAGTGTATACCGTAGATGGATCAATATACTTCTCCATTATCAAGATAGCTACAACGTCAGTTATCCCCTGACGTCTTGCATACACTCTATTTCTAACGGAACAAGTGTGTTGAGCATAGTACTTCCTAACTTTGAATAAATTTGATTTATTCAAACTAGATGCTCTCATCATCCAAGAACAAGTATCAGAAATATAAATCAGGTGATAACTGTTTCAAAAATAAGAAAATATACATTTAAATTTTATACAATCAAACAAATCAAATTAAAAAATATAACTTAAAACAATGATGTGCACTTACTTAGATGCATTACAACGCGCTATACGAAAACTAAATTTTTCGACAAGTCCAACATGCCTCATCACCTCCTTAAGTGTTTCCCTATTATTTTAAATCTGATTCTCAGCTACAAATAGGTTGGAATGGTCACATATTACATCATGATATCCTTCACTATTCTCATCGACAACTCCGTCTAAATTCATTCCGATCAAACGAATAGAATTGTTGGAGTGTAAATCAACGTTAGTCTGTGTTAAACTACCCTCAAATTTATTCTTAAAATAAAGTTCAAAGTAATATAAGTATAAAGAGAAGAAAACAAGAAAAGTAGATGTAGTAGAAGACTTATCTTCTTATTCAAGTGTATATTTCAAATGGTGAGTGCTATCTCTATTTATAGTGTATCACTCCCAAAGGTCACCACATTAGTAAATACATGCTTATCCCTTAATGTTCTTATCACTTTGGAAGCACCCATACATGAATTGAATTAATTCTTGGATAGACCTAATGGACAATCCACACAATACAATACATTTATAAACTCCCCCTTGGATGTCCATAAATTATGTGTCTCGTTAAAATTTTACTATGGGATAAAATTCTAGTGAAGGAAAAAAGAGTGCACATATCTTTCGATACACATTATTTGTTGCCTTATTAAAAACCTTGTCAGGAAAATCCAATGGGGCAATCTTGATTAAGAAAAAAGAGTGCAACACGTATTATACTCCCCCTGATCAAAACATCACTTAATTTATGTGTCAAGATGTATTAGCTATACAAAAATCTTCATATCATCTCACATCTTATATAAACAAATAATTAGAAGAGAATATTGATAAAATTCCATATTCCCACAACATACAAATGTGGAAATAAAATAACCAGCAAAATTTAATTTCTAACATCATGCGAAGTTTGATCACATTGAAATACATTATCTACTTTTATAAATAAAAAAAGATAAGGAAGAAACGTATTCACCAATAGATAGAAGAACTAAAGAGATATTTATGATTAAAAAAAAAATTAACCTGAATTATTTACTATTTATTTAGAACATTACCAAGTAAAATTTATGGAGTTTCATTGTTCATCTGTTTTCTTTGCGATTTGAAAATTTTGAATATTAGCATGTCCTATGAAATATGAAAGAAATTGTGTTTTAAATAGATAACCGAGAAGTTTAAACTCCTACAGAACAGTGAGAAGGTTAAAATTATTTTCACAACTGCAACTTTTATCTCTAAAATCGTTAGATATTTAAATTTTAAATTCTACTCTTTTAAATATTTTTTAAAAAAGCCCGTGTAAGTATTTGTTTTAATAATGAAAGCAAAAAGATAATTGCAAACATTTGTAGATGTGTTCATAAGTTAGTGGAGATTCTTTTTTTTTTTTTAGCTGAGAGATTACTAAAAAATATGTTACAACTCAATTTTTTAATTACTTCAATTTTTTAATTAGTAAATATAGAACATATATTATATTTTTTAATCAGTAAATTTTTAAAATGTTTTAAAATTTTGTGTATCAATAAAAAATGATTTTGCAGTTACATTTCGCTTGATTTAGAAATTATTTTAAAATTATACGGATTTAATTAATTTAATTATTTAAAAAATACATTTTTGTGGTGCTGACACGCAAGTGCTATCACCGCTCCTATTATATAATAGTATACGTACCCGTGCGCTGCGAATATTTTAAAATATAATATTTTTAAAACTTGAAAAATTAGTACGAATTATTATTGAGTTTAAAAAGTGCATATATAAGTACATATAATGTTTTGATTTTATACATACATTTAATACTAACAAAAAATTACCTTAATCTATGTGCAATGAGGATATGTTCTTCAAAGACATCAAACGTTATTCTAAAGAATTCTTCATATTTTAATGTATGAAGCTTAATAGCATAAGAGGCATGTGTTGAAATGATATTTGATATTTGTTTTAATTAATAAAAATTTAAATTCAAAGATCAATCTATAAAGTATTAAAAATATGATTCTACTTTTAGCTAAAATATAAAAATAATTTGCAAAGCATGTTGCAACCTTGTTAGCATACCTCTCTCGTTCAATCTTGCAAATTAAGATGATTTTCATTTAATTGAACTGTAAAGATCGGGTAGAAATGCCAACCGGGAAAAAACCGGCCCGGATTTTTTTCCATAGTATTAGGATTTTCTCAACCTTGTCCAGATTTGAAGGAAATCAGAGTCGTCAAGGTGTAGGGAAATCTGGTAGAAATTGGGTGGTGTAAATATGAATTCGATTACTTGATTGGTTAGATAACTCATTAAGGAATCCGTATGACTTCACGGAATTGAATTATGATAAATAGATTTCTGCGAATCGATCTTAGCGTTAAGGGATTTTTCTGAGCGTAGTCGGTTAAGAGTATATTGTGAAAAGAGGCAACTGGAATTTCCCTAAAAAGTTCATGTCCCAAGTTGTGCCTCTGTAGCGGGAAGTGTGCCGCTACAGTGGGATGTGCATCGCTATAGCGGACGAGTTGGGATTAACAATTGTAGTTTTCAATGGGGGGTTCAGTGGTTTGGAAGCGCCATTGCAGCGGGATTTTATGTCATTGCAGCGACGCCGCAACAACAGAATGGGTGCCGTTGTAGCGGGATGAGCGCGAGCTAGATCGTTAATTAAACCCTTAAATGATGTTATTTGGCACTTTTCGACTTTTGAGCTAAAGAACGACCCATGGGCTATTCCAACTCATTTTCCATCATTCTAGAGGCTAAATGTAAGCTTTTCACTTTCCGAATTAACTTTAATTGTAGAACATAATATAATGGCTCAATATTGATGGGAAAGGGTTTCTTGATAGATTCTATGGTGTAATTTAACCCTAAATTGGCTAGTTGGGATCATGGGTTGTTCTAGGGTTCAGAGACTTGTTAGTAATCGGGGCTGTTAGTGATTTTCTATTGATTTCCATGTATTATCGGTTGTTTGTTAACCACGAACCAGCGGAACGAATCTGTAAAGGGAAGGATTAAGCCTCTTAGGGTTCAAGCTTATTTCGAGGTAGGTGATGGTTGTGATTTCATGACTGTGTGAGGTATGCATGTTTTTGATTCATTGTGATACTTGTATGTATATGAACGTTGGAATGTTGATCACCTTTGTTGTAGCTGAGATATATGAATGATGTAGCCATGAAATCATGATGTAAATGTATGATCTTAATGACATACTTATGATTGTGATTGTGGTGTGTGAATGGGGATCAGATTTCCACATTCCGGCAAGCTAACTGGGATCAGTTGCCACGTTCTGGCATAACTTTGGATTGGGTTGCCACGTTCCGACACAATATTGGATCGAATTGCCATGTTCCGGCATACTTTGGGATCGAATTTCCACGTTCGTGCAAGCTAACTGTTTGTGTTTTGGTTCTGTGAGAGGGTCAATGATGTGTTAATTATGTGAATGTGTTGTCAAATTTTCATGTTGATAATGTTGTATATCTTGATATATATGCATGGAATTATTATGTTGTTTGACTTGCTTATTTTGCACTAGTGGATAGCCGCGTGATCCTACTAGTGCACAATGATTTTGTACTGATTCTACACTTGCTTTTATTTTTGTTGAGTATAGGGAATCTTCAAGCGGCTATTGACAGACCTCGCTTGGGAGACTAGAGATTATCTCATCGACTTCAAGAGTGAGCCGCATTTTCCGTGTTGCCATGGCGTTCTATTCGTCTATGTCCACCATTTCCGGACTTGGTCTTTGTTAGTTAGTTGAATAGTATAATAGTATTCTCTTGTTTAGACTTAGTATTCATTTAATATTTTTGGTACATTAACTTCAGTTCGTAGGTTTATCTTCCGCAAATTTTAGTTGTTAGATCTTTAGTTTAGTAATGGAACTTCATTTTTAGTAATTTGACTTTCTTCCGTAACTTAAATGTATTAGTTTTGGAATAATTGATTTAGTTGGATAGTAGTAGTGATTCCCACCGGCTTGTAAGTGTGGTGCCAATCACGAGGGGTTTTGGGTTATGAAAAATTTGGTATCAAAGCTTAGTTCGGAGCTTAATTCGTTGATCTCGATGCACCAAAATGAGTCTAATAGAGTCTCGAGGAACGGTATAGGGACACCTTTACTTTTCTTCGAGAGGTATAGGACTTTAGGAAATATCCATTTTTCTCTTGTCTCCGTCGTGCTATGACTTGATTCTAATTGGTATATGTCGATTCAAATTGGTATCTAATTTCTTTCACTCTTATGTCCGCATATGGTTAATACTAGATATAACGACAGTAGACTCGTAGCTCCCATCAATGCTCCAGCCGAGGAACCGGCAGCAAGAGGTCGCAATCGAAGAGGTAGAGGGAGAACTAGGGGTAGAGGCGTGGGAGAATGGCACCTTCTGTGAATAAGGTGCCGATTGACAATGTTCTGGTGAATTAGACCCCCCGACACATAATGAGGAGATAGAAGATAAAGTTGAGATTGAGGATTTTGAGGAGATCAAACAAGAGGAAGGAGAGCAGGCTGAAGCTACAGGAATCCCTCTCATCTATTCAGTGTTAGCTCAATAGATCATGTCATTCCCAAAAGGGTTGGTTGGTTCGGGAATGCTTCCACCCACTTAAGCCCTTATTAACTTTATGGTAGCTAGGACTGCACCCAAGAAGGGTGAAGTGGGAGGTCACAATGCCTTCTTTCGTCCTCTGTTGGGTTCTGTAATGTCCGGTAATGAGCATGATATGCTGACCAAGTTTCGCAAGCTTAAGCCTCCGATATTTCTTGGTTCTGAGACTGAAGATGCTTATGAGTTAATCTTGGACTGCTATGAGAGGCTTTATAAATTGGGTATTTTTCACCAACATGGGGTCGAGTTCGTGTACTTTCAACTTCAAGATAAGGACAAGCAATGGTGAAGAGCTTACATGGAATTCAGATCTTCTACATTACCTCCACTTGCTTAGATCCAATTCCATGCCTTGTTACTACAGAAGTACGTACCTAGGACCTTGAGAGATCTCAAGAAGAATGAGTTTATGGCTTAGAGCAAGGGGTTATGTCTGTAGCTGCTTATGAGACCATGTTTCATGCTTTATCCCGATATGCTACCCAACTGATCACTACTAAAAAGGAGAGGCCCCAACTATTTATTAGGGGTTTAATTATGAGTTGCAAGTAATGTATATCCACATGACTTCTGTAGGAAAGAGTTGTAATGAGGTAACAAATTATGTTAAGAAAGTGGAGGGGGTGAGGCGAGACGGTCAAGCCAAGGCATTGGAATAAAGGCCAAAAATTCTGGTAATTTTCAGGGCTCATATGCTAAAGGATCCAGGTGACCAACACTTGTGGCCAAGCCAATTCAGTCCTCCATGCACGCCTCTACAGATAACTATTCGGGGACCCATCTAATAAGTTTCAGGATAGTCAGAGTATGGAGCATGCGATGGGTAGCAGACTATCTGGAGACCACAGTGTTATAGTTGTGGGGAACTTGGACACATGAGGAGAGATTGTCCACACCGATGTGTGTTTGAGTACAGACATCAGTCTTCTCAGGCAATGATACCCGCGAGAAATGGTAATAATGGTAGAGGGAGTCCACAAGGTGGGCGAGGAGGTAACCAGCGAGGCCGTGGAGGTAGAGAAATTGACAACAAAGGTATAGGTAATGCGCAACCAGGAAGGGAGCTGGCTCATGTTGATGATAAAGCTCAATGTTATACTTTTTCGGGCAAAAATGAAGCGTAGGCATCTGATGTGGTGATCGCATGTACTATTCTTGTTTGTGACCGTATGACTAATGTGTTATTTGATCCAGGATCCTCTTATTCTTATGTGTATGTGAGATTTGCCTCTGAATTTGAGATGTTGCGTGATGTCCTTGATGCCCCTATTCGTGTTTCTACTCCTGTTGGAGAGACAATTATAGTCACCCATGTCTATCGTGTTTGCCCTATTTTGTTTATGAGATTTCAGACATGGGTTGATTTGGTGATTTTGGATATGATTGACTTCGACATAATCTTAGGCATGACGTGGTTGTCCTCCTATTATGTTGTGCTTAATTGTAATACAAAGTATGTGACTCTAAAAATTCGGGAGGGAAAGATTAGAGTGGGAAGGGGTGTACAATCCTAAGCAAGCTAATATTACATCCTCCATCCGGGCTAGTAAATTAGTAGAGCAGAGTTGCTTAGCTTATTTGGCTCATGTCAGGGATGTTGATATTGAGGCTCCATCCATTGGGTCTATTCCTGTGGTGTTTGAATTCAGTGAAGTATTTCTCAATGAAATGCCTAGCATGCCTCCAGATAGAGACATAGACTTTTGTATTGACTTAGATCTTGGTACTCGCTCCAATTTTATTCCTCCGTATCGCATGGCTCCAGCAAAATTCAAAGAGCTTAAGGCTCAAATCCAAGAGCTCCTTGATAAGGGGTTCATTAGTCCTAGTGCTTCCCCATGGGGTGCTCCGATTTTATTTTTTAAGAAAAAGGATGATAGTATGAGGATGTGTATATATTACCGGCAATTGAATAGAGTCACTATCCGTAATAGGTACCCCTTGCCTAGAATAGATGATCTCTTTGATCAATTTCAAGGTGCAACGGTATTCTCTAAGATTGATTTAAGATCCGGGTATCATCAATTAAAAATTAGGCCTGAAGATATACCTAAGACGACGTTAAGGACTCGTTATGGGCACTATGAATTTTTGGTGATGCCGTTTGGGTAGACTAATGCGCCTGCAACTTTTATGAGCTTGATGAATGGGGTGTTCAAGTCATTTCTTGATTCTTTTGTGATAGTCTTTATTGATGATATTTTGGTCTATTTGAAGAGTGAGGAAGAGCATGCCGACCATCTTCGTACTGTTCTGGGTGTTCTTTGGGAACAAAGATTATATGCAAAAATTTCCAAGTGTGAATTTAGTTGACTTCTGTTGCATTTTTGGGGCATGTAGTTTTGAAGGAAAGGGTAATGGTAGATCTTTAAAAGATTGAGGCGGTTAAAATTGGGTTCGGCCTAGCTTTGTGACGGAAGTTGGAACTTTGTGGGACTCTCTAGCTACTACCGTCGGTTTGTGAAGAACTTTGCTTCTATTTCCACTCACTTGACTAATTTGACTAAGAAGGAGATACCATTTGAAAGGACTGAAAATGTGAGGAGAGCTTTCAAAAGCTCAAGACTCTCTTACTACCGCACCTATCCTAGCATTACCGGTGGAAGGTAAGAATTTTATAGTTTATTGTAATGCTTCTTATTCCGGCTTGGGCGCTATGCTAATGCAAGATAAGATGTGATAGCCTATGTGTCGCGCCAATTGAAATTACATGAGAGAAACTATCCAACTCATGACTTGGAGTTGGCAGCGGTAGAATTTGCTTTTTAAGATCTGGCGACCTTATCTTTATGGTGTTAAGTATGAGGTATTTACTAATCATCTTAGTTTGCAGCATGTATGCACTCAAAAGGATTTAAATTTGACACAATGAAGATGGATGGAGTTACTCAAGGATTATGTGTGACCATTCAATACCATCCGGGTTAGGCAAATGTTGTTGCAGACGCGTTGAGTCGGAAGGCGGTAAGCATGGGTATCTTAGCCTACTTGAATATAACTAAGAGACCCTTGTCCAAGGAAATTCAGACCTTAGAATGTATGTTCATGCAGTTGTGCATCTCCGAAAGAGGTGGGGTATTAGCTAGCATTGAAGTTAAGGTCAACTTCATCGAGGAGATCAAGGCCAAACATTTGTGGATGAAGTTTGAGAGAACTCAAAGAGAATATGGTGAATGGTAAGGCACAAGAGACCACTTTTGATGCGGACGGTGCACTTATGGTGAAAGGATGGATTTGTGTTCCCCGAGTTGATGGCTTGATTAAAAAATTATTAGCAAAGTCCCATGGTTTGTGGTATTCTATTCATCTGGGTGTGACCAAGATGTAAAGAGATTTGAAGTGCTGGTCGGGGATGAAGAAAGACATCGCGGATTTTGTGGCGAAGTATCAGAATTTTCAATAAGTAAAGTATGAACATCAAAGGCTTGATGGATTACTTCAAAGATGCCAATTCCGTAATGGAAGTGGGAAATAATATCCATGGTTTGTGGTTGTCTCCCTAAGACCTTGGGGGAGTTTGATTCTATTTAGGTTGTGGTTTATAGATTGACTAAGTTAGCCCATTTTATTCCGGTAAGGGTAGATTACAATGCAGAACAACTAGCTAAAACCTATGTGAAAGATATAGTGAGGTTGCATGGGGTGCCTCAATCTATCATCTCAGATCGTGGTACCCTTTTCAGCTCCAAGTTTTAGGGGAAGCTGCAAGATGAATTGGGTAGCAACTCACTTTTAGTGCAGTCTTTCATACCCAGATGGATGACCAATCCGAAAGAACTATTCCACTGTCGGAAGGCATGTTTAGAGCTTGTGTGATTGACTTTGGAGGGCATCGGGATAAAGTTCTTACCATTATGTGAATTCTCTTACAATAATAGTTATCACTCAAGCATCGATATATGGTACCATTTGAGGCGTCATATGGGGGGATGTAGATCATTCATAGGTTGGTTTGAGGCCGGAGATGTGAAACCTTCGGGGATCGACTTAGTGAAGGATGCTCAAGATAAGGTGAGGACCATTTAAACTAAACTTCTAGTCGCTTAGAGTAGATAAAAGAAGTATGCAGATCAGAAGATGAGGGACATGGAGTTTTAGACTGGCGAAAATGTTCTTATGAAGGTATCACCCATGAAAGCGGTGGTGAGATTCCGTAAGAAGGGTAACTTGAGTCCGCGATATATTGGACCATTTAAGGTTCTTGAATTCTTAGGACCGGTGGCGTATTGATTGGCGCTACCCCCCTAACTTGTTCGGTGTACATCCCGTATTTCATATGTCTATCTTGAAGAGATATCACGGGGACGATAACTATATCATTAAGTGAGATTCAATTGTGCTAGATAAAGACCTCCAATATGAGAAGGAACTGATTGTTATTCTTGATTATGATGTTCGTAAGTTGAGGATCAAAGAAATTAAGTTCGTGAACGTTCAATGGAAACATTGTCCAGTCAAGGAAGCTACTTGGGAGACTGACAAGGACACGCGAGACAAGTATCCACAATTGTTCACTGATTCGGGTACTACTTTGCTCTTTCCTAAGTTTTGTCAATCGGGAACGAGTGATGGGTAAATTGGAATCTATTATAACGACAGGATTTTGTCGTTATAGAAATTCCAATGAGGGAAAAATCGAGACCGGAAAAACTTTTTCATAGTATTAGAATTTTCTCAACCTTGTCCAGATTTGGAGGAAATTGGACTCATTAAAGTTTAGGGAAATCTGGTATAAATTGGGTGGATTAAATATGAATTCAATTACTTGATTGATTATATAACTCGTTAAGGAATTCGTATGACTATAGATCTCCCGGAATCGATCTTAGTGTTAGGAGTTTTTTTCGAGCATAGTGGATTAAGAGTGTGTTGTGAAAAGGGAGAATTGAAATTCCCCTAAAAAGGTTCTGTCCTAAGTTGTTTCGCTGTAGCAGGAAGTGTGCCGCGACAGCAACGCTGCTACAACGGGATGGGCGCAGTTGTAGCGGACGAGAAAGGATTAACAATCATAGTTTTCAACGGGGGGCTCATTAGTTCGGCAGTGCCGCTGCGCGGAACTTTATGCCGCTGCGCGGAACTTTATGCCGCTGCAGCGGGATTTTATGCCGCTGCAATGACACCACTACAGCGGGATGGGTGTCGCTTTAGCGGGATGAGCACGATCTAGATCGTTAATTAAACTCCTAAACGACCTTATTTGACACTTTTTGACTTTTAGAGCTAAAGAACGACCTCTGGGCTATTCCAACTCATTTTTCACCATTCTTGAGGCTATAAGTAAGCTTTTCACTTCCCCAAATCACTTTTTGATGAGTATAATGTAATAAAATGGGTCAATATTGATGGAAAGGGTTTCTTGATATATTCTATGATGTAATTTAACCCTAAATTAACTAGTTGGAATCATGAGTTGATATAGGGTTCATAAAATTGTTAGTAATCCAGAAAATTAGTGATTTTTATTGATTTTCGTGTATTATCGATTGTTTGTTAACCACGAACCAGCGGAAAGAATCCAGAAAGGAAAAGATCAAGCTTCTTAGGGTTCAAGCTTATTTTAAGGTAGATGATGGTTGTGATTTCATGACTGTGTGAGGTATGCATGTTTTTGATTCATTGTGATACTTGTATGTATATGAATTTGCAATGTTGATCACCCTTGTTGTAGCTGAGATATATGGATGATGTATCCATGAAATCATGACGTAAATGTATGATCTAAATGATATACTTGTGATTGTCATTGTGGTGTGTGAATGGGGATCAGATTTCCACATTCCGGCAAGCTAACTGGGATCAGTTGCCACGTTCTGGCATAACTTTGGATTGGGTTGCCACGTTCCGACACAATATTGGATTGGATTACCATGTTCTGGCATACTTTGGGATCGGATTTCCAAGTTTCAGTAAGCTAACTATTTGGGTTTCAATTCCGTGAGAGGACCAGTGATGTGAAAAGCATATGAAATGTGTTGTCGAATTGACATGTTGATAATGTTGTATATCTTGATATATATGCATGGAATTATAATGTTGTTTGACTTGCTTGATTTCACTAGTGGTATAGCCGCGTGATCCTACCAGTATACGGTGGTTGCGTACTGATTCTGCACTTACTCTTATTTTTATTGAGTACAGGGCATCTTCAAACGGCTAAAGATGATCGCATCAACTTCTAGGGTGAGCCACATCTTCTGGATGTCATGGAGTTCTCTTTTGTCTATGTCCATCGTTTTCGGACTTAGGCGTTGTTTTAGATAGGTGTATAGTTCATTAGTTGGAGATGTATCCCTTCTTGTTTAGATTTATGAATTTTATTAGATGTTTTGGTACATTAATTTTCAGATTCTAGGTATTTAAATTCCGCATTTGTTAGTTAATTAACTTGATTCCGTAACTTAATTTTCTTAGTTTTGATCTAGTTGCTTGGTTTGGGTTGTAGTAGTGGTTCTCCACCGGAGGAATATGTGGGTGCCCATCACGATGGTCTGAGTGGTGACAACAGTAAACATTATTCTAAAGAATTCTTCTTATTTTAGTATAATGAAGATTAATAGCATATGTGACATGTGTTGAAATGATATTGTTTTAATTAATAAAATAAATTCATCAATCTATAAAGTATTAAAAATACGATTCTACTTTTAGCTAAAATATAAATATAATTTGCAAAACATGTTGCAACCTCGTTAGCATACTTATCTTGTTCAATCTTACAAAGTAAGACAATTTTCATTTAATCAAACATAATTTCATAGAATAAGGATGCAAAACAATGAATTTCAGATACTGAAATAAAAAAATACTATAATCAAATCAATATTATACACACATAAAATTAAACTATTTGCAGTGTAAAGAAAAAATTGAAAGATGGAAAAATCAGATTTGTACATAATTATTTATCATGTTTCCTAAAAAAAACTTGAGATAATGTTTTTAAGAAAACCATTAAACCGAAAATTTGAAAATTATTTTTATGGTGAAATGTGATAACTCAAAAATATTTATGTTGTTTGACATGTTTTTTTAACAAAATATAAATTTGAAATATTTAATTTATTTATGAATTCAAAATTTATTTATTTTTGTGTGATGCTTCAGGTTATATTTGGAACTTTATTTTTCCTATTAAGTAGGTAGAACATTAAAATATATAATTGAGTTTTAATAGATTAGGATGGTAGGTGGGTGAGGAATTTTCGGTTAGTTTTTTTTCTTCTAATATTTATCTATTTTTTATTTTTAAAAAAAATTCATACGTATTTTTAGCTATTCATTTATTATTTAGGGATAATTTCAGAGACATCACTCCAGATTTCGCTCTATAACACTCCATTTCCCTGTGGTTTACGATATTACATCTATCTCCCTTATTTTAATTTTCTTGTAACTATTCTTTAAATATATTTAAAATAAATACAAATTAATTTACATTTGACATTTTGTCCTTCTATTTATTATGGTGTCGAACAACTCAGACTATTGTGATCCTAAGAGATGTCAAAGCCAATGTTTAGATCCGTTCCCAGAGGGACGATGCAGATAGAAAGTTGATGGTAGACCATTTCCAACTGGAGAGTGTTGTAGTCTAGCTTATTGGTGTGGGAACACCTCAGATCATTTTGGTCCTGGAAAATGTCGATGTCAATGCGAAAGACCACCCCCTCCCCCACCCCCACCCCCATCAATTCTTGAGGGATGATGCGGAAATCAAGCTGGTGGTAGAAAATCTCCTACTGGAGAGCGTTGTAGTAACTATGGTTGGTGTGGAACCACGTCGAACTATTGTGATCCTAAAAATTATCAAAGTCAATGTTTGTTCCCACAAGGACGATGCGGATAGCAAGCTAATGGTAGACCATGTCCTACTAGAGTGTGATATAGTTTAGATGGTTGGTGTGGGACCACACAAGCTTATTATGCTTCTAGAAACTGTCAAAGCCAATGCAATACTATTCAAATATTCGCCAAGAATCGTATGAGAGGTATTAAAAACTTCTAGAGGATATACTTTTACTCTTTAAATGTAACATGCTACCTCATGTATACCCAATTACTATCTAGAGGATGTACTTTTACTCATCAAATGTATAATGCATATAAAATGCATCAAATAATATAATAAATAAAGGACTTTTGTCTAAATTAAAATACAAAAGAGGTTTAACCT
Organism: Solanum lycopersicoides; assembly: GCA_022817965.1. Taxonomy (NCBI): domain Eukaryota; kingdom Viridiplantae; phylum Streptophyta; class Magnoliopsida; order Solanales; family Solanaceae; genus Solanum; species Solanum lycopersicoides. The sequence continues at coordinate 13,259,263 of CM040628.1, read as the reverse complement.
ACGGTAACTAACACACACTTATCCACCCTAAAAGTTGACATGGTACCAAAAGTGTGTATGCGCTTGAAGGTAAGTGAAGACAAAAACATGTCCTTTTTAATTGGTCTATTTACAGTTAGTTAATACACATAATTATTGACATTAAAACTTCCATAGACACACTTATACTATATTAAGGTCTTATTACCCGCCTGAACTTATTTTATAAATAATTTTCTACCCCTTTTTGGCCTACGTGACACTATCATGTGGGCCCATCGTGTGTTGACATTTTTTTAAAACTAGTGACACGTAGGCCGAAAAGGGGTAGAAAATTATTTATAAAATAAGTTCAGAAGGGTAATAGAACCTTAGTATAGTATAAGTGTGTCTCTGAACTTTTAGGCATAGGTTGAGGGGTTACTTATGCATTTTCCCTTTTTTATTTTTTATAAACTTTTTATCTTTTTGTTTTTAATTATTTTTAAATATTACCTGTATATTATTAAAAAATTATCTTTAAAAAATTTTCCTTTATTTTTTATGTTTCAATTATTTTTTCCACTTATTTTGATATTTGTCCGAAATTAACTTCTTAAATAACAGACATATGAAATAAAATTTGAAATCAATTAAAAGAAAAGACAAATAAAATAAAAAGGATAAATATAATCAATAGAGAAAAATGATAATAAATTACCTTTTTGTTGACAACGTTGAGATGTTGCTAGCTCTTAGTAATATACATCCTTCTTGCGTAATATATTTGTGTGGACCATTAATTGATTGCTAGATTGTGTTAATGACGATGATAAATTTGTCTTATGGATGATGTTATTAGATATAAAAATTATTTTCTTGTTATAAAATAATATATTGTGGATGTCCACTACACAAAATGGTTACAACATTACTTCCCTCCATTATAAAGATAATCCACTACACCAATCAATTACTACATTACTTCCCTCCATTATGAAGATAACATCCACCTTTATGATAATTATTCTTGTAACATTTCACCTCCATAACCTCCTTCTTTATATTCATGTTTAATGTCATGTTTATGACTAACTTTTTATATGCCTCTATGTTACAGTATAAATAGAGGCATAAGGGTTCCTATTGTATACATTTAAAAGTTTTGATGAATACTTTGAAGAATAAGAAATGCTCTCATCTTTTGTCTCCCTATTTCTATGGCTTTATCTTTTATATTTCTTGTCTTATTTTGCTTTAGTCTTACAACACGTTATCAGCACGAATGTTCTATCATTGAAAAATTGAAGCAAAGTAAACAAAAGAAAGTAAAATAATTGTATTTATTTTCTCTTGGAAACAAGGTAAGTTATTCTGGAATCTATTTTATATTTTACTTGTAAACAAAGTGAATGATCCATATTATTGTTAATGCGCATTTTTTTTCCATCTATGACTATATATACTTTCTTTTGTATGTGAAACTTGTTTTATATTTATTTATGATTATACTCACTGTTTTGATTATTACATAAGCTTTTAAATTATTTTGTTTTGCGTGTGAAATATTTTGAATTCACATAGAAATTGAAAAAGGGGTGGTGGTTGTGAGCAATTTTAATCTAGTGTAATTTGAACTATTATTTTCTTAGTGTGCAATTGATTATTGATTTATAACGGTAATTCACTACCTTAATAATTATGCACCAAACATAGTATAATATAATGCTATATGTAACTCTCTGTTTGACAAGTTTAAGATATTGATACATACTTTGTTGATAATATTATGATTGTGTTTCTTTTGTTCTATATTTATTTGTGCATGTTAGCCACAAAGTGACAATATTTTTTTAAAGTTCAATGGTGAATCCTGTTATATTTGGTTTATCATGTCATTGATTGAGGGTAAGACGAAGGATTCAAGTCCTATCGGACCAAGAGGGCAATACATCGGGTGAGAGTCCCGATGCATCATGATAATAAAATGTTGGGTTGGGTCCCAACAAATAATGACATAAAATATCTTCTTATGTATAAGACGTTGGGTTCAAGTCCCAACATCATATAAATACGATCTAACAATAATTGAGCAAATTGATATGCTCTTGACAAAAGTCATAAAATTTCTCCAATTGATTTGCTCCATTCTTTTATGTGAATGTGGTAGCAAGACATAATATGTCTGAAAATGACAAGTGCTTAAATATATGAATATGAGTGTGGTAAAATGTTAATGATCAATGGTGGTAATTAAAGGAAGAACATTTTGGGTTCTTAAGATGATCCTTTAAGTGTGAAGGTAGGTTTTTGTCATCAAAGTGGTATGAAAAGTTATTGGGCATATTGAGTTGGTGCAACACAATTTGAAAGTTTTTTAAACCCTCCATCAAAATAAAAAAATACAAAATGATAGTACATTTGATACAATTGATCTCTTAAAGTGATGTTGAGGTGAGTCACATAAATTTGATAAATGTGAAAGTATGACAATGAGTTTCTAATAAAAACTTACAGGGCATGTTCAAATGGTTATGGTCCATTTCTTAAAGAAAATGTGACTTGTGTTCTTATGAATAAGAACATATCCATGAATTGTTGGATAAATGTCACTATCTCGCCTTTACGGGAGGTTTGAGATATTGAAAAAAAGTATTTTGACATAAAGGACATTTAGTACTACACAATATTGTGATATGTTAAATTATGAACTATTGAAGGACAAAAGAAAGAAATAGTTCTTTCCTATAAAGGTTGGTTATGACCAAACAAATTTGTCTTTGGTTGTCAAGAAATAAGTCTTGCATGTGAAAATTATAACCATGAAAATAATAATATTATTCTCCTTGAAGGAGATGGTCACCAAAATAATGGCGTTGTGAAGTTTGTGGTAGTACACAAATCTGGAGGAATGGAATTGTTCATAATATTGAGATTGTAGTGATTCTCAAAAGAAACTTTTTAAGTTTCAGAAGAACTGAAAAGAAAAAATAATATTTTGAGAATATAAATTATGAGAAGATTTAATATCTTCAAATTATTATAACAAAAATGGGTTGGCCATTTCGATTCAAATGTGATGCAAAATAAATAGAGAATTCACATGGCTATATGTTGAAGAAATAAAAGATTCTTCAAGAATTCTCTTTCGTAGATTATTCTCGTGATAAAATGATCATTGTACCAGCTAAAGTTGGGATTGTATTTCCTAAATTATTTGGAACATATAAAAAGGTGAATATGGGCCCGTTCACCTGCCATGTGGACCGACCGTTTACTATTATGATTTAATAGATACATCTATGGTATGGTCACATGTGCATTTGTATCAACTTACAAATTGATTTTTGTAAGGTTGTTTTCTCGAATTATTAAATTAAGAGCACAGTTCCAAACTATAAAGTCATGTTGATAATGATGGTTGGTTTAGAAGAAATTGTTTGCCTCCAATTATATCTAGACCATTGATTATGAGAACAAATCTCTCAAATAAAATTTGGTATGAGATGAGTTTATTTAAAATGTATGCATCAAGCCAACAAGGTTCTCCCATCACAATTGGTTCATGGTCAGGAACCAAATAATTTCTATCTAAAAATCTGATGTGTGCATATATGATTTTATTACTCCATCACGCACAAAGATAGATCCCCAAATGAGGTTGGGGGTAAATGTTAGATATCATAACATTAGAGGGAGATATGTTTAGCAGCTGAGATTACGTGTGATATGAATTATCTAGATTCTTGTTAAAAAAAAAGTAAACTTGAAGTTTAAGAGATAATTCATTTGCAAAATATTGCAAATAATTTGCCAGATGTATTTGATGACCCAATATTTTGATTAAGTTGCAAATGCTTGAATAAATATTCCTTAGAGGACATAGTCTATGGTACGCCAGAAGTGATAGACCAATCAATTCCAAACGTAAAAATCCTTGAGAAAGGAGATGAGTAATTATCAAAATGGTACTGATAATGAGGCAAGTGCTTTGAAAGAGCACTATGACATAACACTTGATAAAACCTTGACAAAGGTTCAGGTACCTGAAAATGATGAAAAAAAATGAAGAGATATCGATAAGTTATGTTGTATTGGAATAGAAATCAAAATGACCATCGATGGTATATTTGATATGAAGTAGCACTCAATTCTATAGATGGTTACGAGAATTTTAAATTTGAATCTGTCATATAGTGTAGACAGATAAATGATTAGTCAAATAAAATGCACTATTCAAGTATATTTTGTTTCACTTATAAAAATGATGTTTTTAAACTTGTAGTTCATAGATCAAAATATATGTCAGTGGGGTACAAACGATCATTGTGAGAAAGTATAACCGAAATATATAAAGCATGATTTGTGCCTCGGGACACAGGGTTTTTGCAAAATCCTAACATTATTAAATAGAGATATATTCTCTGGTGGTGAATGCAATAAGACGTGTTTCAGTCTGACAATAGATGGAATACTTGAATATGCATAATGAATGAATATTAAGTCTAACTTGACAGGTTAAATGACAACCTTTGAAGGATTTAAAAGGTGTTAAAGCAATTCTATTGAGTACCCAATGGTTTTGAGACTGCTTAACACAGAGAAAAAATCTTTTTGATCTCATAAAAATAATTTAAAATGTCATGTATTAGTGCAATTGGTGCACTTACATATTGTTGGTTATGCAAATGCTAGAAGATTATTGAAAAGATTGTCATAGTATCAAGTTATGACAAGAAACTAACAAAGCAAGTGACTCAATACATAGAAGACGTCTGATTTTCTTTTTGAAGAAAAAATGAGCTTCAATAAAATTGAAATGATCGATTCCCGAGTCAGAAATAATTTGATTATGTAGATGCAAAATATCTATTTGATCTGCATAAAGCTCAATCGCAAATGGACTAATATTTGCATATGGAGAGTTGGAGACACAACAATATCTTGAAAATTCAAAGAATCACACAAGTAACCACTTCTTCAAATCATGCAGAAATAATATTGATCTATGAAGTTTGGTTGGAATCATGATCTGTCATATTCAACCAATATGTGATTTTTCTTTGGCAAAGGATATTCCAGCCATTATATACAAAAATAATATTGAATGGAGGAAGCAATCAAATGAGATCGGACAAAACATATTTCACCAAAAGTATTTTTCACACGTGATCTTCAACAAAATGGTGAGATTGATGTTCAAAGACTCGTTCAAGTAATAATTTTGTAAACGTATTCACTAAAGATTGCCAACATCAATATTTGATAAGTTGTGATGCAAGACTGGAATGCACTGTTTTCAAGATATCAAGTAAAGTTTTTATCAGGGGGAGAAAAATACGCGTTGTACTCTTTTTCTTAACCATGGTTTTCTCCCAATTGGGTTTTCCTGGTAAGGTTTTTAACGAGGCAACATTCAAAGCGTATTAAAAGATATGTGTACTCTTTTTCCTTCACTAAGATTTTTTCCCACGGGATTTTTTCCTAGTAAGGTTGTAACGAGACATATTATCTATGGACATCCAAGGGGGAGTGTTATAAAATAATATATTGTGGATGTCCACTACACAACATGGTTACTACATTAATTCCCTCCATTATGAAGATAATTCACTACACCAATAAGTTACTACATTACTTCCCTACATTATAAAGATAACCTCCACCTTTATGATAATTATTCTTGTAACATTTCACCTCCATAACCTCCTTCTTTATATTCATGTTTAATGTCATATTTATGACTAACTTTTTGTATGTCTCTATGTTACACTATAAATAGAGGCATAAGCGTTCCTATTATATACACTTAAAAGTTTTGATGAATACTTTGAAGAATAAGAAATGCTCTCATCTTTTGTCTCCCTATTTCTATTGCTTTTATCTTTTATATTTCTTATCTTATTTTGCTTTAGTTTTACAACATTTTTCTTTCTTTTTCAAATAATTATTTACTATTTGTTTCTTGTTATGATAATAAATTCCCTTGTAATTGGCATGTTGCTAGCTCTTATTAGTATTCATCCTTCTTGCGTACTATATTTGTGTAGATCATTAATTGATTGCTAGATTGTGTTAATGGCGCTGATGTTATTAGATATGAAAATTGTTTTCTCTTTATTTTTCAAATAATTGTTTTTTATTTGTTTCTTGTTATGATAGTAAATTCTCTTTTATTTGACAACGTTGACATGTTGCTAGCTCTTATTAATATCCATCCTTCTTGTGTATTATATTTGTGTGGACCATTAATTGGTTGGTAGAATGTGTTAATGGCGATGACACACTTGTCTTATGGATGATGTTATTATATATGAAAATTGCCTTCTTTTTTTTTTCCAAATAATTACTTTTTATTTGTTTCTTTGCTATGATAGTAAATTCCCTTTTAGTTGGCAACGTTGGCATGTTGCTAGCTCTTATTAATATTCATCCTTCTTGCGTACTATATTTGTGTGGACCATTAATTGATTTCTTGATTGTGTTAATGCCGATGACATATTTGTCTTATGGCTGATGTTATTAGATACAAAAATTGTTTTTTCTTTCTTTTTCAAATAATTATTTTTTACTTGTTTCTTTGTATGATAATAAATTTCCTTTTAGTTGGCAACGTTGGTATGTTGGTAGCTTTTATTAATATTCATCCTTCTGCAATCTCAAATTGATCAAGTGGGCTGGAATTGTGTACTATATTTGTGTGGACCATTAATTGATTGCTAGATTGTGTTAATAGTAATGACACATTTGTCTTATGGCTGATATTTTTAAATATGAAAATTGTCTTTTCTTTCTTTTTCACTTTTAGTTTGAGAAACACACCTTTCTCTTATATATCACTCTCATCATGGTATGTGTAATACACTCTCTTTTATTTTAAAGAATTTTCACATCACACCACATGTACAAAACATTTAACCTTGACAAAAATTAAATAAATTATTAGTATTAGTTAAAATTAAAAATTTAAAAACTATTATAAAAGAATAATATTTTCTTTATAAAATAAAATGTAAATTATTTTCTTACCCCACGCCATCACTTCCTCTCACCCCCCCCCTACCCCACCCATCCCTCAACCCCACCATTTTTTTAAGTTTTTATTTTGTTTAAATTTCTTTTATAAAAGTATTTCATTTTTTTTTTACTTTATTTCCTTCCCTCCTCAAATACTAATTTAGATATTATTTTATTTTCTTAAAAATATAATTCTACCCATCCTACTTAACCCTCAACTTCCAAATTTTTTTTTGGTGTTTAGATATACGTATTGAAAATATTTTTACTTGTCGCTACAAGACTTTTTAATTCTTTAGTTATTCATATTATATTCAGTACACTATTAGAAAAATTTTCCTAAAAATATAGCTTGCATATCTAACACAAAATGAGAAAAACGTAAAAAGTAAATATTAGAAGCGGAGGATTAAATAGGAAGGGTTATTTTTTTATTTATTTTTAAATAAAATAATATCATTTTCTTTCACGGGGGCGGCGGGGGGGGGGGGGGAGGATGAAGTATGAAACTTTTAAAAATATTTTAAAACTGTTTTTTTTTTTTTTTTAAAAAGATGGGGGTTGTCGGTGGGGAGGGGGGTACATGGAGGAGGTGATGGAGTGGGGTAAGAAAAATAATTTAATTTTGTATATTGATAGTAATACTTTCATCTTTAATATTTAATTAAGATTAATATTTTATTATTTCAGTTTTATCTAGGTAAAATATTTTATCTATGTGGAATGTCATGTGTCAAGGTTTTTTCAAATAAAAGAGAGTGCATTACACACCACTGATGTGTGTTTCTCAAACTAAAAAGTGATAGCTTAGGTATGAAACTCACTCTCTCAATAGTTTAGGTATTAAACTAAAAAAAAGTGAATAGCTTTAGGTGTGTGTTTGACGCTTATCTGTACTTAGAATTAAGTTGGAGTTAACCATTTTTGTCCCTTTTTAGTTATTTTTATTTTGATTTAGTTTATTTTCTTATGTTTGTACATCTATAATTGATAAACTTTTAAGTATTGTGTTTTACGTTTTGCTTGTGATTTATATTAAAAAGTATATTTAAGAATATATATATATATATATATATATATATATATATATATATATATATATATATATATATATAAATTGTCAATATAACTTTGTTATATTTCTAATTATTGACACAATCGATTAACCAACCCGAAAAAACTCAAACAAAAAAGATAAAAACCAAACCAAACCAAATTTATTTTGGTTCGAATTGGGTTACACTTTTTCAAAACAAAAAACTCAAACCGAATGCACACCCTTACCACACTCAATGAAATGAACATAACACCTTCAAACGACAAATAAAGCTCGAGACAATTTAACCTCACCTAGACTAAAATCATCCCCTGAATGTAGCGAAACTCTCAAAATTCTAATCCGATCATCCGAAACTTGAAAGTTGACCAAAGTCAACCCAAAGGATAAAATCTCAACAAGTTCCAACTTAGGACCTTCAATTCTCAAAAATATTTCAAAATTGAAAACTCTCTCAGATTAATTTTCATATTCCGACGGATGAAATTGAGGAAATTTCATTCCAACGCTCAAAACTTTAAAAGACCCAAAAAATTATTTTTTCAAAAAATTATTTTAGCCTTTCAAATTATTTTTTTTAGAAAATTCATAAATATTTACGCAAGGCTCGAAATCAATTTCAAAACTCATTTAGAAATGATGATATTGGGTGGGGTAAAAGAGTAATTTATGAAAATTTCTAAAAATGACCAACCAAGTCATTACTATTGAATCTTAAGAAGACTCTTTGAATTAATGAATATTAATTTATCAATAAAATAATACCTCTACAAATATGTTAACGACAATATTAATTTAGAGAAGTGTTATTATATATATATATAAAGACAGTCGCTGTGAGACAAATGTGATATCTTTGATATATATAAATACTTGAGAATGATCTAACCAATTCATTCTATATATCCTAATACAATGATAATTAATGTTGTTGCTCTGCTGGTTTTGCCATTGTTCCTCCTTCTGGTAGTCTCAGCCTATGAGCTATCTCTTCCATTTCAAGGTAATGCATCATTTTTCACGTCCTCATACCGGGGAGAATGTGGAATGCAAGGTGATGGCAGAAAATGTCCTACTGGAAAGTGTTGTGTTGTCAATGGTAGGTGCGAAAACATATCATCACATTATTGTGCTCCAGAATATTGTCAGAGTTAATGTCCATATCCGTACCCAGAGAATCGATGTGGATAGGAAGCTGATGGTAAAAAATGTCTTAAAGGGTTGTGTTGTATTTTCTCTGGTTGGTGTGGAGACGACTCAGACTATTGTGATCCTGCGAGATGTCAAAGCCAATGTTTAGCTTCATTCCCATAGGGACGATGTGGATGGCAAGCTGATCATAGACCATGTCCAACTGGAGAGTGTTGTAGTCGACGTGGTTGGTGTGGGACTACCTCAGATCATTGTGGTTCAGAAAAATGTCAAAGTCAATGCCCACCTCCACCACCACCCCCATCAATTTTTAAGGGACAATGTGGAAATCAAGCTGGTGGTAGAAAATGTCCTACTGGAATGTGTTGTAGTAACATTGGCTGGTGTGGAACCACATTTGTATATTGTAGTGCTAAAAAATGTCAAAGCCAATGTTTGTACCCACAAGGACGATGCGGATGGCGAGCTGAAAATAGACTATGTCCAACTGGAGAGTGTTGTAATCTAGATGGTTGGTGTGGGACCACCTCAGATTATTGTGGTTCTGGAAAATGTCGAAGCCAATGCAAAACTACTCTAATATCCGCCAAGAATCGTATGAAAGGTATTGAAAGCTTCTAGCTAGCTGCCTAGCTCAACGTTGTCAAGACATATATGTAATATGCTACCTCATGTATCACTATGTAGAGGATGTATGTTTACTCCTCAAATGTAATGATAATGCATATAAAATGCATCAAACAATATAACAAATAAAGGACTTTTGTCTAAATGAAAATTACAAAAAGAAGTTTAACCTACGGTAACTAACACACACTTACCCACCCTAAAAGTTGACGTGGTACAAAAAGTGTGTATGCATTTGAAGGTAAGTGAAGACAAATGTTTTTTGCATACATGTCCTTTTTTAATTGTTCTATTTACAATTAGTTAATACACATAATTATTGACATTATATATATATATATATATATATATATATATATATATATATATATATATATATATATATATATATATATATATATATATATATATATATATATATATAATTTTATTTTTATTTTTTTCATTTCTTTCTTTGTAAAATATTTATTTCCCTCCTCAATTTAAACTTTTTATTTTTATTTTCAAAAAAACTTTTATCTTTTTGCTTTTGATTATTTTTTAAATATTACTTGTATATTATTAAAAAAAGAAATCATTTTGTTAAGCAGTTTCCTTTAATTTTTATGTTTTAATTATTTTTTTCACTTATTTTGATATTCGTCCGAAATTAACTTCTTTTAAATATAAGACATTTGAAATAAAATTTGAAATCAATAAAAAGAAAATACAAATAAAATAAAAAGGATAAATATAATCAATAGAGAAAAAAAGAGATAAAATATAATAGCAACAACGATAACAACATATCCAATGTATTCTATTAGTGGAATCGGAGGAAGATGGTTTGTACATATATAGTTTTATTTTTACCTTGTGAAAATGAAGACAATGTTTTCAATAGAATTTTAATTATTACTTCGCTAAGATAATCTAAGTAACTTTAATATATTACTCCCTCCATTTAAAAAAAAGATCTAGTTTGATTTGACAATTGACACAAAGTTTAAGAAAATAAGAAGATTTTTTAATTTTATGATTCTAAATTAAAGTTATTCAAATATATTAAAATTTCATTTAATTTTGTGATCTTAAACTCACCACAAGGAATGTTGATATTATTTTATTATCAATGTAAAAGAGAAATGTTGTAAAAGATAATTCAACTAGAAAAATGCTCAAGTATTATTTAGAGACAAGTTTAACCTCTTTCATTAGAAAAATAATACTAAACTTTGTTGAACGGAAATGAGATAATTGGATGACTATTTCTTTTAACCTGTCACATCAATAAAATAGTTATGTTAAAAAAAAATTCCCTTTTAGTTGGCAACCTTGGCATGTTGCTAGCTCTTATTAATATTCATCTTTCTTGTGTATTATATTTCGGTGGACCATTAATTGATTACTGGATTGTGTTAATGGCGATGACATATTTATCTTATGACTGATGTTATTAGATATGAAAATTATTTTTTTTCTTTTTCAAATAATTATTTTTTATTTATTTCTTTGTTATGATGATAAATTCCCTTTTATAGTTGGCAACGTTGGCATGTTTCTAGCTCTTATTAATGTCCATCCTTCTTGCGTACTATATTTGTGTGGACCATTAATTGATTGCTTGATTGTGTTAACGGGTTAACGGCGATGACACATTTGTCTTATGGTTGATGTTATTAGATATGAATATTGTTTTTTCTTTCTTTTTCAAATAATTATTTTCTATTTGTTATGATAATAAATTCCCTTTTAGTTGGCAACTTTGACATGTTGCTAGCTCTTATTAATATCCATCCTTCTTGCGTATTGTATTTGTGTGGACCATTAATTGATTGCTAGATTGTATTAATGGTGATGACACATTTGTCTTATGATTGATGTTATTAGATATTAAAATTGCTTTTTCTTTCTTTTTTAAATAATTATTTTTTATTTGTTTCTTTGCTATGATGAGTCGTAATTGAAAAGAATATAGAAGAAGAGGAGGGAATTATAAGGCAAAGAAAAAGTGTAACTTATTGATTTTGGACTTTCGTCTTTTTTCATTAATAATTTTTGGGAAAAGGATAAAAATGCCGTTAAGGTATTAGAAATGGCTCAAAAATGCCCTTCTTCCATTTATTGGATAAAAAATTCCCTTCCATCCACCTATTTGGATAAAAATGCCTTTAGAGCTAAATTTCAACCTAAAATACCTCTCCCTTTAACAGAAGCTGATGTGGCAAAAATAATTTTTAAAATTTCATGTGTTGGCATTATGATTATTGGTCCACATGTAATTAGACCCAATTTCATTCTCAATCATATTCATCAATCCAAACCATTTATGAAAGACCCTACTTTTTCTACCTTCATCTTCCTTCTATAAAATTATTTGGAGGATTAATAAAATACTATCAAATTCTTTCGGTAAGTTCGAATCTTTGAATAAAGGTTATAAAAAATTCTATCATCATTCTCTTGATTTTTTTTTTAATTGACCTACTAATTTTGTGGTAGTGAAGATAAGTGCAATTTAATTTGTACCCCAAAACGTATCAAAAGAATGAGTGGATTTGCTGAGATGGGAACAAAAGAAAGCATACACTCAATCTTCCATGGAAGCAAGACACTCATCGAATCAAGCCATGTTTATCATATTTCAAGAAAAATGGAGTCCCTAACAGTTGAAGAGGAGTTCAATCTCCAATTAGCTCATGAAAAACTATGAATTTTTTTGAGAAATGCTTGGAACATCATGTTCTTTTACTGATTGTTTTGATATTATTTTATTAATATTCCAAATAACTTTTTAGAAGAAAGATGAAGAAAGTGGGAGAAATGGGTTTGGATTTTGGTTTGGGATAATGGGTATGATTGTGAATGAAAGTAGGTCTAATTATATGTGGACCAATAAAATAATGTTACATATTTAATTAAAAAATGTATATTTGCCACATCAGCTTCTATTAAAGGTAAGGGTAATTTTAGACTTAAATTTAACTCTAAGGGCATTTTTTAAATAAATAGGTGAATGAAAAGAACATTTTGATCCAATAGATGAAAGAAGTGCATTTTGAGTCATTTTCAATACCTAAAGGGCATTAGTGACACTTTTCCCATAATTTTTTAGGGCATAATGATTCACATTTCAAGTTAGGTATATGATCTAAAGAAAATACATAAAACACCATGAACTTGACAACAAAGTTCACTTTTAACACTTTAACTTTACGGATAATTATTTACTCTCCTAATCTTATTATAAGTGAATTTGATATCACCCGAATGGCTGACGTGACAAATTATAACAATATCAACGCATAAATAATAGAAAAAATTGAACAGGGCCTTTTTCTTTTCAGCCAATACAATTTTTTTCATTTCTTCTTCTTCTTCTTCTTATTCTTCTTTTATTCTTCCTTACGCCCATTACCTCAAACCTAACACATTTCTTTTCTTTGTAATTCTTTCTTCTTCCTCACAGCCTCCACAGTCCACACCCTCTCCTCTTGTTCCTCTTTTCTTTCTTCTTTCTATTTCTCCGATTTTCTTCTTTCTATTTCTCCGATTTTCTTCTTCTTCTTCCAAGCAGTTTATAATAAAAAAGAAAATTTCAAATCAAAATAGCAAATCTCTAAAAATATTCAATCATGATTTGATTAATAAAGAATTAACAAAAAGTCATAACCTTAAAATATAATTAATCAACCAACTTTAAACATTACTTATTCTATACCCGAATATGCATTAGGAAGTTAAATGAGAAAATTAACAACAGATTTAAAAATATTAAGAACACTGATTTTGCACAAATTTAAAAGCTACATTGATAGCTTCACTTAGCTGGAAAAAAAAGTATGATGATTGATGGAAGTAATACTATATAATATACAAAGTAATGAAAAATAGGATGAATCGGTCAGAGTGAAATTTTAGATGGTGTTATGCCGTAATTTTACTATCTTTAGAAAATCACTTTTTGAAATGTTCAAAGTATAAAACAATTTAAGAAAAATACTTAGAAAAGAGTCGCCACTTAATTTTTTAAAGAAATTAAGAAACTTAATTTAAAAAGATTTTAATAGATTAAATCTTAATAAATTTAGAGAAAATGTGTCACGACCCAAAAATGGGAGTGATGACACTCGTCTTATCCCACCAAGACAAGTCAGCCTAAATCCAATATCTAACAAAGTGCGAAAGTAAATAACAATCCAACAATAATTTCTATTATGAAACCAAATCATATTAATTCAATCCCCAAAACCAGGTTGTCACGTGCACAAGCCTCTAATGTAAATATTAGAATTGAAATAAAATAGAAGTCTAAAATGAAGTTGTTTTTCAAGTAAAAACAAAGTCATAAACTGGAGTAGGAAAGTTTGCTGAGATGACAAGCAGCTACCTCACAATCCTCCACAAGATGCCTCGGAAATGAAAAGAATGAGAGGTATCACGAAGATCCGGGCTCGTAACCTACAAAAATTTGTAGAAGCAAGGGGTGAGTACCAAACCACGCGGTACCCAACAAGCAAACCTCTAAACACAAGTTAAGTAAACAAAATACGGGTACTCCTTACACCCTATCTAAACCTCCACGCTACAGCCTAACAGTTTACAGTTTACCAAACACACAACTCAATAACCACACTCTATCAGTTTACACATTCTCAATAATAACTCAATATTCAACAGTCACAAGTTTCACAGAGAAACACTCACAAGATCAGCAAAACACGTGTTCAAGTTCATCAATAATAAAAATGTGTAATGCCATGAGATGCAATGTCAAATATAGTGATGCATGTCTTTCCTAACGATACACACCCGCTGTCTCTCAGTCTGGGACCCATGGGGGACATATCTGTCCATGCATCTGTCGCGGCGCACGACACGACCCTTGATAATAGTCACCGTCGCGGCGCGCGATACGTTCCTCGAAATATAATATCCATCGCGACGCGCGATACGACCCTCGAAATGGTACATCCTCTTATCACCACCATGTTTCAGATGCAGTGCAAATTACATGCTCAAATAAAAATGAGGAGATAGCCATTTTGATAACAAAGCACAATTTGTAACAAGGAATACAACACCAACAAATAAGCAACAAGTCTCCAAATCATTCTCAACACCACACAAGGAAATACACGAATTTCATACACTTAACAAGAGTTTAGAAATCCACTTGCCTTAGCCAATCGAATAATCACTCTAGGATTTGAGCCTTCCCTTTCCGTTGAGCTTCCGAATCGATGCAACCTATTCAAGTATATATATTCACTATAAGATTTCGATACTAACAACACCCACATTATTATGTGCTTAACCTTGACCTTAACAATTCACCAAAATTTATAATCAAGTTCGTAATTCTTGATGCCAACTAACATTTCAACTATCATATTTTTCCAAGTTTCAAGTCTAGGATTGCATCCCAATTTTCCAATATCATAATTCAAATGGTACTCACAAAATACCATTCCTCTAATGGCCAATCATTGGCCTATCACCATACATCCAAATAAATTTTCAATCTTGCCATACACTTCCAGGAACAATCACGTAAAAGCATATAGCAATATGCATTTTCCTTTCATTTCATACTTGTGTCAAATATTTTTTATTTATTATCTTTCATTGTCTTCTTTAATTTCAGCCACTAACTTATTTCCCTTAATCTCCAAAATTTAACAACAAAACATAAGAAATTTAATGATAAATATAATACTAACACAGTTTCAGTCACTATTTTAGTTCGATTTTTTTTTTATTTACTATTGTTCTGAAATAATTCCAACTTTCCAGATTGTTACTCTGACCCACTTCACATACTAATTCAATTCTCTTTTCCTCACATTTTGTTTATTTTATAATTCAATTGTCAACATAATATAATAATCATAACTATAATAATAAGGAATTTGAAGAAACACTAAAACCAACCTACATACTAACATGTATATCAATTAAAGGTAGTAACATCATTCAACCTTTTGGAGAAATTTGCAACACTTTCAACGTGATCCAAACATCCCACTATCACCTTATGACTACCTTATAACCATTCCAATAATTACCCAAACAATTACGCACGAAAACTTGTCCCCCAATTTCCAAGAAGTCACGTGTAACAACAATAACTTCTAAAAATTCAAATATGCTACTCTTTATCCTCACCTTAGAAAATATATGAATTGCCTCATGATTACAATTCATTACGAAATCAAAAAGTTTTGATTTGAAATCTCACCTGAATGCAGTTCGCAACCTGCGATGCCGAAACCCTTGTCCGCTCCTTTTTCCCCTTTTTACTTCTTTTCTCAATTAATTATGTACTAAAAGTGATAATTTAACTCACTTATTTTTATTGAATATAGGCTAAATGGTATAGGGTCTTAAATAAATTATCACTTTAGCCCATTAACTAACAATTAAGTCATTTATCTACAATTATCCATCAATTATTTGACTCAAGTTAAAGGAATATTTAAAATTTCCAAAAATGAACTCTGGGTCATCACAAAATGGGTAAGAGGTTCTTATTTACGCTTCAAGAAGGTTTTTAAGGCATTTGAAGCGTCCGCTAACATTCTGTTATCCTACAACTTAGGTTAATTATTTTATTTTTTATTTATCTTAGAAACATGATTTAATATAATAATTAACAATATTCGATCAACTTTTTAAAAAAATATTTAAACAAAAAATAATTTTTATTTTTATAAGTGAATAGAATTTAACCAAATTAGATTATTATTATTTTAAATTATTTTAAAAGATAATAACTCAAACAAAATTGATCAATTTGAGTATGAAAACTCATTTAAAATTAGTAGAAGAATAAAAGCTTCGTCTAACTTTAAAAAAACAATTTATTTAAATGGTAAAATATGGTGAAAAGCATTAAAGAATATATATCTTAAGAACATAGATTTGACTTAACTAAAGATGTTAATTTTACTCATGTACTTGACATAAAAATAGATAATTGCAAAAGATGTTTAGATAGTAAACCAACATAAAGAAAATAACTCATCTTTTGGGGATTAAGTAAGTTAATTACCAATTCTGAAGTTAGAGTTAGATGAAAATAGTCAACATAATCAAAACAATTAGGAGAGTGAAAAAAATAATGAAATTGAGCCCCTTCTTGGGTCAATTTCGCTGCAATTTTTTGGCTTTTAACCGAATCCCCTTTTTGTATACATTAACTGTATATCAGTGTATATAATCACGTATACCAGATCTTTGCGTGTATCTCCTGATTCCAAACACCTGTATTTTACCTCATCTCTACATTTTCGCATTTTTGGTCACATATTTGCTGTCATGTGTATATCAGTGTATAAGCGTTGTATACATCATGTATACAACCTATTTCTAGGGTTTTTGAACATTTTCAGCAGCATGTTGGGTCTCTGTAACCTATAACAGCTTCCAAAATACATTGGGGGATGAATCGAGAAAGGGAGAAGACAAAGATCGAGCCTTTATGGCTCAACTCGAAAAATACAAGGTAGATAAATCCATCATTGGCTCGAAAGAGGTTCATGCCAGAAATGAAAGAAAGAACAAAATGAGTATTTGAAATAACGAAAACAAATGAGACATGATTTAATCGAAATAAAAATAACTTAAGTATCTCAAAAACTCCAAAGGTCACCAAAGCAATTGTTCTAAATGATAGACGACTTTAAGAAAGACAAAATGAACTAACTAACTAACTAACTAACTATATATATATATATATATATATATATATATATATATATATATATATATATACGTAGTTTAATAATGACAAGCAAGCTAAAACTTTAACAATGACAAGCAAGCTAAACAAGGAGAAAATGAAACAAAAGCTAAGAGAACAGAGAAAACTTAACACTAAACTATTAAAGCTCCAGACATAGAGACATACATATATATGACCATGAAAGTTGTAAAGAAATAAGCATGGACATTATAGGAGTAAATCATCTCATTTTGAACAAATAATTAACATTCAGTGACAATTTGAAGTGTAAAAGACTTGCTAATGAAGCAGTATGCTGTACATCAACAATAACTAAAGCAAATTACAGTGAAGATATTATAAACTAGAAGAAACATAGTAGGCTGATTTTTTTTTTCAAAAAAAAAAAAAAACATGAACATGACAAATTCGAGCCAATGGAAGCTCACATGAGATCAAAAGAATGCATGAAAAGATTAGGCTAAGAACGCGTTGTTTAGCACAAGCCAACATGAAATTATATTCACATCAAACCACATATTTGAAAGAGGTATATCGGCATATAAAACGGCTATCTAGAAGAAGAACAACTGCAATGTTTTAATAAAATTTCCAGATTATGACCAATGGTTATTTAAAATAGTTTCGATAAATGAAGAAATAGATACTTATTACGATGAGCTATTGACATAATATCATGTATAACACTTCAACCTACGGTTATACTTCAAATATTGATGTGCTGCTGATGAACAAGGTAAGGATATGAAGTGAGCAGGGAGGAAGATAGTGAGTGATACACTACATAAACAGGTAGAATCTGAAAGAGCCTAAAACAAATAACATTTAGCAAATAGATTGAAATAAATATATTGAAATTTAATAAAGTTGCAATTATATATATATATATATATATATACAGTAATGCAGCAAACAATATATAAGCCTAAAACAAGTCTAAGTCTTCCAGTTAAGTAACCATTATTTGAATCCAAAACGAGATTTAGGAAGGGTTTTACAGAAATGATGAATCACAAAGAAGGCAGCCTTTCTTGTCACAGAGAAATAAAACAATCACGACTACAACATCCCTTAGACAGTATAGTCCGTAACAGGAAGGGGTAATATAAACACATTTAGAGGCATATGATAGTATAAGAACGCTGAAACTTAAGAAATTTGGCCAAAATAAACAAGCGCTAATTCGACATAACACAAAATAATTAAAATAAGAATCATTTTCTTCCTAACCAACAATGGACTCCAAATAGTATAGAAAAGATACCTTTTATGCTCTCATACAGTTAATCAAAATAACAAACAACCTATGGGCAATTTGAAGGTAACAACAAACTACCAGTCGGTATTTTGTAAACTCAAAACTACGAGAGGTAAGTGATTTCCAAATAAAAGAGGACCTAAATGAAGACGTAAACTTGATGACAAAGTCATTCTGGACAGCAATGTGAAGAAAGAAAGGAAGAGACATTTAGACCAACTTGTGTATAGATAACAAGATCCAATTTTTGACAGATTTACGGACGAAGACGATAAGGGTTTACAAGTGAAAAACTAATTAGCATAATAGAACATTTTAACAAGGAAAGTTTAGTACGCAAAGTTTCAGCAGCTCAGGAATGATCACTTTATTGATTCGAGTTAACTCGAATTACCCGATAACAAAGGATATATAACCAACATTATTAAGTGAAAGTTTTAGAGGTATAGCAACCAGCAGGTGAATTATGACACTTAGTCTTGAAGCTAACTCACATGATTTATGCTAGTTAAAATAACAGAAAGAAGAAAACAGTCAGATTATGAAAACCAAGATCGCCTATAGAGGTGATTTAGAACATCATCGCTAAACCAAATTTTCACAGCCAACCAAATGAGATTAATAGAATAATTTATTTATTTTTAGGAAGAAACCAATTCAACATCATAAAGAAAAACTGAGATTTCGAGCAGAACAAAGTCATACAACAACATTGGAATAACAAAACGAGCTATACAACTGATATTCAGTCAATAATAGGTTAGAACGTTCTAACATTAATCTTAATGCTTGGACACATCAAATGGTCGAGAAGCATACACTCAACACATCAAGAAACAGAAAAATAAAATTTTACCTTCCGTGGGGCAGAGAACTGGGAACGACGAGCTTTGATTAGCGATTCTCACCACGAATTTTGAATACGAACAAACCAAGAATATCTAAGCGGCGATCTTTCTGGAATTCAGACTCAGAAAACTAGATATAAAATTTTAAAAGCGTAGAAGTGGATATTGCTCTCAGGAACTCAAACTCCAGAACCTCTAAGCTCCCTCCTTCACACTTGAGTGTAAATGAATATTTATAGAAAACCTTGGGGCAGCTTTAGGGGGGGAAATCCGTTGAAACTCCAATTTGAGATTCAAATTGAACAAGGCTTTATAATCCCTGAAAAGAGGGAAGAGGGACGATTGGACATGAGGATGACAAGCGTATGGGCGGACACTTTTGCGCCGAGATTTGCCGTTGTTTTTACGGATTTGCTGGATTGACGCGACTGGACGCTGCTGCCGGATTTCTAGGATTTTTCCGTGTCTGGAGAAGAAGAAACGCGTGAAGGAGACGAGGTGGGGGTCAAGTACTGTTGTACGTTTGATGCTGAATGGGCTGGATAATTGAATGGGTTTGGGTATGGAGAATGGACTGTTGGGTTGGAGTTTGGGTCTTGAAATTGGATGGAAAAAAGGCCCAAAGTTGGCCTGAATATTTGAAGTAATTGGTAAGGAAATTAATAGAAAAGGCCAAAGGATTGCAAACTTAGCCTGATAAAATTGAGAAGTTAGTCAAATTGAATTTAATTTAGAGAGTTTGACTAAAATTTAAACAAGACGAATTAATGTTAATTAATTAACGAGATTTTTAATCTTAACGAAATAAAATAAAACTTAATTGATTATTTATAACTAAAAAAAATAAAAATATAAACTATAACTTAAATTAAAGTGAATTAATAAAGTATCTAACTAAAACGTAAAATCTTTTGTGATGATTTTCAAATATTTATAAAATAACATATAGTAAAAATATACATGTTTATTATTTAAATTTATATAAAATGACAAAGTTCCTTTAAAAATAACTTGTAAGTACTTTGAATTTCATGAAAACTCATTAATTTAAAATCATAACCTACTTAATAAAATATGAAATCTTTTGAGATAATTTTTGAATATTCATAAAATATACCAATTATATAGAACATATAAATTATTTAAAATTTTGAAAAAAGCGATGAAACTATTTAAAATAACTTGCAAATTATATTTATTATTTTATTTTTATTTTAAAATTCTTATAAAACTAATTTTAAATCGTTTGAAATTTAAGAAGCTCGATGATTAATTTATATATTGGAGGGCCAAAATTGGGTGTCAACAGATTGTAAAAACTTTATCTAAATGAAATAATGAAGAGGATGGTGAATAGTGAAAATAAAATTTTAAAAAGATGTGGGGAATTAAAACAAAGAAGTATTTTTAAAAAAAATTATATGACGTGTCATCGATGTGGCATAGAGGTGGCGCTTAAGTGGAGCGTGTGCATTCACCCATAAGTATGAAATTGTTATTATATGTGTAAGGTGCTACTAAATTCACTTGAATTAAGTTTAGGGGGTAAATAATTACCTGTAAAATTAAAGTGTTAAAGTAAATTTTACTGTCAAGTTCGAAGATGTTCTTATAATTAAAATTAAAGTGTTAAAGTAAATTTTACTGTCAAGTTCAAGGATGTTTTTATGTATTATGTTACCAAATAGAGCGCACTACTAATAGTGTGACTTTTTACCTCGTTTAAGAATCAACCTTAGTTGAGATAATTGGATGATTATTTTAATTAAATACCCCCAAATATCTATTAATATCCGAAAAATGCTACTGTATGATTGTTTAATTAAAATAATGGTTGTAGTACCATTTGCCTGACATTTATGGTTTTGTGAATTGCACACTTTACAAAAGGTCTATGTGTGGAGTTGAGGCCAATCTTAATAAAATAACTAAGTTGAATCGAGCTCAATAGAACTTGCTAGTACTAAATCAAGTACTCCTTTGGTTCAATTTTATCTATTCGATGTTGATTCGACACATATTTTAACAAGTAAAAAATAAAACGAGAATCTTAGTATTGTCAAGATCCAAAAACTCGGGTCATGATGTCATCTACTATAACCCACTTATGACATTTCGAATAATTCCTCCGAGTATTATATCATGAGTGTGTTATGTGTACTCATTGAGAAGATTTTGTGCCTTAAAAGATGCACTTGATACCTCTAGAAGCCCTCAATGAAAGAGCACTTCATACCGCTATAAGCCCTCAATGAAAAAAGCCCTCTAGAAGCACTTGATATCATAGGCTAGAAGCTCTGAATAAAGAAAGTCTTGTGTTGTTCAAATGGTTAAGTTAGCTCAGAAAGAAAGAGATAACTTGTAGGTAAGTTTAGACTATTACATAATTTATGATTTGCATGTTCTCTTAGAAATGTATTCACCTTGTCCATTTTTTTAATAACAGGGAGTGAATTCTAGCCATACTATTCAGATGATCTACTAGGGTCGAAATTGTAACGGCAGGGACGATAGGTTTCTTGTGAAGCTATAGTCCAGCATGGTTGGGTTTTTGTAATTGTAGATAGCACTGTTATGGTACAGATCTAATGCATCTATCAATAAGCCACCAACAATCTTTTTCTTATCATCAGGGTGGTCCTCAGACGATGGATCCGGGGTATTAACCCCACCCTTAACCCGTTTAGACAACAATCTAGCTTGAAGTCTAGTCATACTATCAAGATGATCTACTAGGGTCGAAAGCCTACACTACAACAAATATGATATATAGCTACGGAATTATTAGCTACGACATAAATTTGTCACTAATTATAGCCTTTAGTGACAAAATATACTTTTTGTGCTTAAATATATGAGACACATACTTTTAGTGATGAAACATAAGAATTCATAGCAAAGTTTTGTCCATTAAAGTTTCCCACCAAAAAATTATTTGGACCCATTTTGTTAAATGGTGTTAGTCACGAATTTAAAGTTATTGGTGACACATTATTTCGTCACTAATAGTGTATATAATTCATGACAAACTACGACATCAAATTCATCACTAATTATTCAACTTTAGTGACAGAATTCACTTTTCGTGCTTAAATATATGAGTCACATACTTTTAGTGACGAAACATAAAAATTCGTAGCAATGATTTGTCCACTAAAGTTTTCCACAAAAAAATCAATTGGCGTCATCATTTGTTAAGTAGTGTTAGTCACGAATTTAAAGTTATCAGTGATACATTATTTCGTCACTAATGATGTATCTAATTCATGACAAAATATTTTTAGTCTAATAATTTATAAAATTTTGGACACAAAAAAATTTCATCTAAAAAAATATATTGTTATAATATCGACAAATAAGAGTTCGTAGTTAAATATTATAAATTTTAGCTATGAAAATTTATATTTGATTATGACATTTATTTCGTCACTAATAATATAAATAATTGGTGACAAATATTTTATTGTCTCTAATCAATCTATGATTTAGTGACAACAAAAAAATTGTCACAAAATATGTAAGGTGTTAAATAGCGACGACTTAAAATTTGTAGTGAACAATTAAATTATTTGCTACAAAAAAATTCATAGCTAAATACAATTTTTTTTTGCTACAATTGTTCAAAATTACAAGTGACAACTTACTAAAAAATGAAAGCACAAATAAAAGAAATGAACTAACGAGGATTTCAAATATATTATGATGAAGTACTATAGTTATTGGTATCGATGTTAAACTTGAACTGATTATTCATTTTTTTAATAAATCAAAAGTCTGATTTAAAATAAATTTATTATTGTACTAATTAATTTTTAAATTTACAAAAATAAATATATAAAATGACAAAATCAAAAATGAATATATTTAAAGATATTTTTTTTAAAAAAAAACAGTTTAATTCAAATATAATCTACATTTGAATGAATTGTGGGTGTAAATTTCATGCATTTGTGTGTGAGCATAAATAATCATATAATATATTGTTTCTACAAAAGTTAAATTTGAAAGAAGTGAATGAAGTATAAATAAAACAAAAATGAACAACAAGAGAGAGTTGGTCTGATGGTAAGCACTATTCACTTCCAACCTTAAGGTTGTGAGTTTGATTCCCCAATGAAGCATAATGTGCGAGCTTCTGGTTAGGGTTGAAAAAAAATTGAAATAGGAGAGATATATACAATATATAAATCATTTTTATAATGATACATTTTATCCTATATACATTTAAGAAAAAAATATTTTTTTGTATATAAATATAATCATTAGTGACGAAATTAGATTTTGTTCAACTACGAAATACATATAACTTTAGAGAAAATTGATTTTGTCACTAATTGAAGTAAACTAATTAGAGACGATATAATGTCGTCGGTAATAATAACCCTTTTAGTGACTAAGCATACTATTAACTACAAAAAATATAATTTTTACGACAAATAAGTTTGTCACAAATGTTTACGCACTTGGGGACATTTTTCTTTTTGTAGTTAATATAATATTTTCAGTGACTAACGCACTAAATTGTCTTTGTATACTTTTAGAGACACACATTTAGCGATGACTGAGTGACAATTATTTTTTGTCAAACAAGATTTTTAGTGACGAAATATGATTTATTAATGACGAAATTATTTGTCCTTGATAATCGAATTTGTAGTAGTGCTATAAACGATTTATTTTGGTCAAAACTTTATAGACTACCTCAGAATGTAATTTAGACGATTTTGTTAGCTTATCAACATCAAGTTTTGTCCAGAAAGATCTTTGGTGTGGATTACAAGGCTTCCAGTCATATTTGAGCTGCATCATAAGTGTTGGCTTAAAATAGAGTTTGGGGGAATGTAATTTAGACGATTTTGTTAGCTTATCAACATCAAGTTTTGTCCAGAAAGATCTTTGGTGTGGATTACAAGGCTTCCAGTCATATTTGAGCTGCATCATAAGTTTTGGCTTAAAATAGAGTTTGGGGCGTGGGACCCACTTTTTGTCGAGAAGACCTTCGTCAGAAGTTTTGACATCTCCATTGAATTCAGAATGTTAAATTTAGTGGCATAGATCATTTGTGTGCACAGGGTTTCGAATGAATCTCTAGCCCCATGGAGGCACTTTGTCAATTCCGAATGTGAGATGGTGCAACACCTACTGGTGCAACCCCATTGTGTTGTTTGCTCGCATGCCTACCGACGTGTTCGCAAAGTCCAGGGAAATTTGTCTCCATATTTGCGAGCCTAGTGTCGTGTTCACGAAGACCAAATGCTTTGGTCACCTTGTTCGTGGGATGGGCTCCGCGTTTGCGGAAAGGAGGGGTATCGACCCTTTACGTTCACGGATGACTCACGCTTTTGCGATGAAGGGTCAGGTTTGCTGTTGACTATTGCGATTGCATCCATGGGCCCGCATTGGCATATGTCATTTTGCTAGTCTTATTTAAAGGACAGACACTAAATTTCATACAATAGCATTAAGTTATGAACTGAATTATTTCCTTATTTTAACTCTCATTGAGTTGGTTTTTTGGTCTACTTTTGGGGAATTGTCAAGGCTTCGTATCGGGATTTGAGGTGAATTCTTATTCCGAAGGACCTTCTTTTCCTTTTTATTGGTGATTTTTGTTTGATTATGTTGCATGACCTGTTTTGCTTGTTTTTCGAGCTCAAATTGTGCCTATTTAGGGGCACAAGTTTTTTAAGATAATTAGAGCCAATTTATGAAGTCAATTTTCGAATTTTAGGTCTATCTTCAACTATTTCAATATGAGTGTCAAAATATTTGTATTGTGGCTGCTATCAGAGGTCGTTCGAACGAAAGCTTTGATATAGTGGTTTTGGAGTGTGCACGGTTAACTTTTAGACTGGGTTAATTTGGTTATATTGGATATGACTGACTTGATGTAATTTTAGGCATGCCTTGGTATTCCCCCTATTACGATGTGCTTAATGGTAATGCTAAGTCGATAACCCTAGAGATCCTGGGTAGGAAAAGATAAGAGCGGGAATGGGGTACAATCCTAAGTCATCTATGATCGTATCTTTCGTGCAAGGTAGGAAACTAATTGGGCATGGTTGTTTGGATTATTTGGCTCATATTCGGGATGCTGAGGTTGATTCTCCCTCAATTGAGTCTATTCATGTAGTGTCTGAATTTTAAGGAGTGGTTCCTACTGATTTGCCTGGTATGCCTCCGGATAGAGATATAGATTTCTACGTTGATTTAACTGGCATTCGCCCTATCTCCATTCATCCTCATCGCATGGATCGACAAAATTGAGAGGGATTAAAGCTCAAATTCAAAAGCTTCTTGATAAACGCTTCATCCGTCCTAGTGCTTCCCCATGGGGTGTTTCCGTCTTATTGGTTAAAAAGAAGGAAGGTAGTATGAGGATAGATGATTTTGTCTTAATCCATAAAGGAGTAGATTGATACCGGAATGAAAATCTTATGGATAAGAAAAGTCCCATTGAGTAATGCTTGGGTGAATGTAATTGAAGATGTTAGTAAGAAAGTGCATAAAAATTGGGTTAATCCTTTGAATTTGATGAGTATACCTTAAGGTTGACTTCGTAGTGATAGATAGGGCTACTGAGCATAATGGTAGTAAGACTTTGTGATGGATTATGAGGGGATGCAACTATATAATAAGATTGTTGGTTAAGCGAATTTTGTATAGTAAATATTATTTGCGAGTGTCTAAGGTGTTTGATTTCATTCGTTTTGCTAAGAATATGATAATAGTGTCACAACCCTCTCAAATTGGTTAACACTGTTGAAAAAGACGTAAAAATAAGGGTACAAACATTAGCTCGAGTATGATGATAAATGCCTTCTTTTGTTTTGAATTTAGTAATGAGTACGATTGAATTGTTAGCGAAAGAAATTGTGAGATCCATGGAGATGTTATCCATTATAAGCGAAGATCCATGAATTCATAAAAATCTTCGAGGTATAAACTAATGTTGATAAATAAGAGGATTATGTTATATAGTTGAATTTACAATTCAGATTTTTCATTGAAAGTCTACATTTGTGGTGATATATTTTGTCAAGGTATGAGTTTTCAAGGTGATGAATGATGAATTGTATCAGGTATTGAGCATTTGGAAGGACTTACACATGGGTTGAGTCGTAAAGTTGATTATTGTTGATTGCTAAAGTACCTAAGAAAGGTTTCAATTTAAAAGTGTTGGTTTAGAGTAAGGTAAATGGTCAGAGTAATTATGATGGTTGTTAGTATGAGAGTATGGGCTTCAGTGGGAGGATGTGAAGAGTATGTAAAGTCAAGTGAATGGATGTGGCTGGTATCGAATCTTCAGAGGAAAATCTTTTGTGTTATTCGATAAATTCTTATGTGCCCATCTATTTCATTTTTTACATGGTTGTGAGTGTGATGCACTAGCTATGCTCATTGCTCACGCATGTTTCCATTTTCTGGGTGAATCTTTAATGGTGGATCAGGTGTACAGATTGTGTGATGTTCTCTTTGTTGAGTGGGAGGATTTGGGAAGACGTGGTTATTTCAGATGAATTATGTGTCGTTGTCTTGGAGTTGTTAAATTATTTAAGTGGTTTTACATGTACCACCGTGCTTATAAGAGTTTATAGAAGAGCTATCATGTGTATTTATAGTTGTCCGACAATTTTAATATTCGTGTAGTCGTCGAGGTCATGTATCGATTATGCGTGGTTAAATGTAGGGATCATTGGGTCCAATCCTACTGTTCTTAAAAGGTAATCTACAATTACTAAATATCAGATTTTGATAGTGTTTTTGGAGGTTTTGTATGCTTAGAAATATCCCTCGATGAGTATTTGATGTCTAAAGATCAAATTTTTATAACTTAAGCTCGTGGAAATTTATATTGTGAGAAGGAGATGTTGATAAGAAATATGATTGTTTGAGTATTATGAGTGTGTGTTGGTTGGTTTAGGTCCACCTCTAATTGTAGCGAGTATTGATTTAGAACTTTATCATGGTTATGTGAGAACAGATTTGTCCTGATGTTTGTGTTAAAGTCCTTGATAACATATTTCAGACATGTGTACGATCAACTTTAGTGGTTATTGGGAATAGCTTTGTTGTTAGTTAAGTGTACATACAACAATAATTATCACTAGAGTATGGTGAAGACTTCATTGAGGAATTGTATGGAAGGATGTGAAGGTATTCAATTGGTTGGTTTATGACGGAGATTATAGCATAAAATGAGACTTAATTTTGTTAAACAAGATCTTCTATATGAGGAAGACGGTTGAAATTCTTGATCGCCATGTACGGAAGCTAAGGATATGAGAGATAAGTATCCCCAATTGTTCAGCGACTCAGGTACTACTCTACCCTTACTTTAGACAGTAATTCCTAGTTGGTCACTCGGAACGAGTGATGGATGAATTAGTATCTATTGTAACGACATGATTTAGTCGTTAGGAAAAATCCATTTGGAAAATAATTGGGGTCAGAAAACTTTTTGGTAGTAACTTGGAATTTGCTAACCTAGTTCAGATTTGGACGAAATTGGAGTCAGTAAGGTCTAGGAAAATCTTGTAATGAATGAGAGATCTAATTATGATTTGGATCACATGAGCAGATACTAAGACGTTAAGGAACCATACAATTTTACGAAATTAAAGTCGGGTGAGTAGAACTCTCGAAAATGATCTTCGAGTGAACGGATAATTGTTGAATGTCAAGGGTTGAAGGTGTGTTGAGAAATGGGGTCTTGGAGCTAAATTTCCAACATTTTGTCTCCGTTCAGGCCGCTTTAGCGGGGTCTCGCTACACAGTCAACCTTACATAGGGTAAAAAAAAAAAAAACGTTATCTTCTACAAAAGTTCGTTCTTAAGAGCTAAGAAATGAACCAAAGCTATTTCTTGAAGGTTTTTCACCTCTTCGAGCGCTAAAGGTAAGGTTTTTACTCCCCTAATTCATTTTTCGATCCGTATAACGTAAATTCATGGGTAATTATCATTGGAGAAGAGTTTTGACCTGAAGTTAACGATGGAAATCAAAAAGCCCTAAGTTGGGTATTGATATCATGGGTTTGGACTAGGGTTGATAATATTGATTGTAATCCATGTAATTAGGCCTCGTTTATTAATCATTGTGTTAATTGTATATTTTTGGACCACAAACAAGCAAAAAGAATCCAAAAAGGGAAGATTCAAGTGTCTTAGGGATTTCAAGCTTGGTTTTAAGGTAGGTGATGGTTGTGATTTCATGTTATGTGATATATGTAAGAATTTGCATCATTGTATTGCATGTATGTATGTGAATGTTGCATTAATGATTACACCTAACATAAATGAGTATAACGAATAACTATATGTTATGAATCACCTTTTGAATGTATGATCATGAAAATGTACATTGTGATTGTGGCTTTTTGAATGGAACATGTGTCACTTTCCAACACACTTACTAGGATCGAATGTCACGCACGGACATACAAATTGGAATGGATGTCACAATCGGAAATACTAATTGGGATCAGATGTCACGTACCTACATACAAATTAAAACGGATGTCACGATCCGATACACTAACTTGAAAGGGGTGCCACAATTCAGTACACTAATAGTTTGGGTATAGGTTCCATGAGAGGACCGCTAAATTGGTTTCCATGAGAGAATCATAGACTTATTATATATATGTATTATTGAAGAATGTGGAATTGTACATTGATTCTAAAACGATGACTGATATTGTGTATATTCGGTATACGCATGTTTACTGTGTTGTTATCACTTACTTATATTACATTTATTGGGATAGCCACGTGATTCTACCAGTACATTTTGGTTGTGTACTGATACAACACTTTCTCTTTCTTTGTTGAGTACAGAGCATCTTCAAATGACTATTGATAGACCTCCGCTAGGTGACTATTGAGTGTGACCAGATTCAAGGGTGAGCTAGATCTTTCACGCTGCCATGGATCTCTCTTGTTTAAGTCCACTTTTTTTGAAGTCAGACTATTTGTTCAAGGTGTTTGTTTAGCTTCGAGGTTGTACCCCTTTTTTTTAGACTTGTCATTAGTAAAGTTTTGGTATAATGACTTTCAGGTTCTAGGGGTTGTTCTTTTGCATTAGTTTGGCTAGTTTATTTAAACCTTTGGAGTTTATGGAACTCTATATAATTTATACATTTAAACCTGCTTTCGTATCTTTAAATTTGTAGTATCTTGGTTAAGGTTGTTTAGTTAGGTTGTATTAATGGTTCTCCCACCTAAGGGTTAGTGTGGGTGTCAATCACGATGGTATGGGTCGTGATAGTTTATATAAAATACTGCTAAAAGTATTCATATATATATATATATATATATATATATATATATATATATATATAGATATATAGATAGATAGATAGATAGATAGATAGATAGATAGATAGATTACCAAAATGAAAAATTAGAAAATAATACCTCATTGAATATACAATAATTATCAACTTAAAGACATTAAAAAACATGACATCTTTACCACATTATGATATATCACATTGATAAAATAGAATAAATACATAGATTTGGTTGGCTTATAGATGAACTTTTGGTAAATAACTTATTTTAATATTGAGTCTTTATCTAATAATATCAATCGCATCAACAACAAAATAAACAATAATTTTATAGGATACTATTATTATCAAATGAACGCTACACCATAAATATGTGTAGATAATAACTTTGATAATATTTCAAAAATAAGAATAAAAATTCAAATTCAAATTCAAGGAATTCACACACTAATCGTCTTGCCAAAAAAAATTGCAATAATTAAAAAATATTAATTAAAAAATAAAACAAAAATTAACGATTTACAATAATTATTGATAATGATAATAGATTTTGCTGCTGAAAAAGTTCTAATAGATATACCACATACACAAATCTCATAATAGTGTTATCTATATATGAAGTTTATTATAGTGATTTTTGTCTCAATAACTACGAAGGCGTATTAAGAGAAGGAGAAAAATTGAATCGTCAAAAGAATATATGCATAGATAACTAAAGTAAAGTTATATTTTCATTTTTACAAAATAAAAATAACCATAAACAAACATAAATTTAATAAATAAAGACGAAAAAATGATATTAACTTTAAAAAATATTTTTATTTGAATTTCAATTTTAAATAATCTCATTTATTTATTTCCTGATTATTTTACTTTTAAATTCATTTTTCTCCTATATTAGAAAAGGCTTTGTTTCAACATGCATGCTTCATTGTAAAGGGTATTTCTGTTTTTTCACGACTCTATTATAGCTACATGTCTTTCTCTTGTGTTATGTTAAACCTCACTTTGTTTGTCTTCATCGTTTTGTTCTCCACCATCAGTGCACATCAAGGTTCTTCAGTTTCCTTCAGCGTTCCATCACTCTTTGAGGTTTTCATTTTTATTTTAGTTGAGTCTTCTTTATCGGGACTCTTTTCAACCTCCTTTGTTGATATATGTTTTTTCTTGTTCTTTTCTTATCTCTTTGCAGTTTGATTCTGAGATCGAAGATCAAATATGGCCAAGTCGAAGAATCATACCGCACACAATCAGTCCTCCAAGATTCACATGAATGAAATCAAGAACCAAAGAGTCACCGACACATCTCCACCAAAGGGGTATACATAAAAAGAACCCAACTTTTATTTACAGACTTTGCTTATTATGATATTTTTTCTGCTCATATCAGTTTGTTTTACATCTTTGGCTATTAGATATGAATGGGTAATAGAGAAAATGAGTTCATTATTGTTCTGTTTATTAACAATTAGCTCATGTTAGGCTGTAGATTTAGAAGTTGAATCTTAGAAATTGAACATTTGAGTGATGAAGTGTTGATTTTGGGATATGAAAAAATTGTGTTTGAACACCAGTGATTATGATTTTTGTGTTCTATTTTGAAACCCTGTTTCAGATTTTGTTGTATTTTCTCACATGCAGTAAAATTTTGTTGTCTTTTATCACATGTAGTAATTAATTTGGTCTTTTTTCCATTGAAATTTACGTCATGGTTTATTTTAGTTGATTCTTTTTTATCAGAAATCTTTTCAACTTTCTCCGTTCATATATGATTTTTTCCCATTTGAATCAATTTTTTGGTTTTCTCTGATGTTTGATTTTCCTTTTATTGAAACTATTCAATATATTATAGACCTCATTATTTGCTATGTTTATCATCCTACTGTAGTTTATGTTAAGTACTAAATAAAGCATAATTTTTTTGTTAGAGTTTTCTCTGGTGTTCTTTTGGTGCTCATTGATTTAGATCCATTTGTTTTGGTGTTGCTATCACATCTGTTTTCTGTTAATATTTTCTCTGGTGTTCTTTTGATTCTTATTGATTTAGACCCTTTTTTTTTGTGCTGCTATGACATATTAAATGTAACAGTTTGTCTTCACTAGATTCAAAAGTCTTCTTTAGTTTTTTTTATTTAATATTGTTACTCTATTGCTTTTTATGAAAAAAAGTTTTATCTCTAAATAGTTGTCTACAAAATCATGGCAATTAAAGATTTACTTGATGTTTTTTTTATTGTCTTCACATGGTGTTGTGCCTACTCCTCTCTGGCGATTCCAAAATGTTATAGCAATCAAAATATCTTACAACCAAATTCTACACTGCTACTTGCAATTTTACATAAGTTTATTGAGAAGACATTTTTATACTCAGTTTAAGCAACAATTATAGCACCCTTTTTTCAATTAAACTTTCTTATGTAAACTTTTTTTATTTCAACTTGTATCTATGTAAGTTGGGATCTATTGTAACATTGTTTATATTTTTTTCTATGTAAACAGGAAAAAACAAAACAAAACTCACTCTGTGGGAATGATTCATACACCTATATGAATAAATTTCTCAAACAACTTAAAGAACTTCAAGATTTTCCAGTAATTCTTGCAAGGAAAGTGGCCAAACCGAAATCATCTTTAGGTAAAATACAGACATACTAACAATTTGTCCTATGCTGAAACACATATTGCTCAAATTAGCTATTCAACAATCTGCAGGCCTTTTAAATATATTTGGTACAACAATCGCCGAAAAAGATATTGCTAGCAACATATCATTGTCACTCACTGCATCAACAACTCCAGAAAGCACCAAATGCAAGCTGAAGCAAATCATGACAAAGGAAGACTAAAGGTATTCTCTCTACGTGACTTCCAATTTTTATTCAACAATAGATTCAATTTATTTTTATTACTTGATACATAATGTCATCAGATACAAACATACATCACAAATTTTAAACTGGTATAAAAAAATAAAAGAAAAATGTTGCTACACACAGCTATTGTTGTTGTGCCTATGGGATGTTTGAGTCTTTCTATTCCTTTCTAAAGTTTCATTCTTTTTACCTTATGTTATGTGATTATACTAATGTTTTCCTAAAGTTTTCGTCTGTTATATTTGGTTACTCCAGGACCCCTTGATACGATTTAGGTTTCTTGTTTTGTAATCATTTACTTGTTGCCTTTGTCTTTTATGTTTAAATGCTTAAAGAAATGAAGGATTTTTGATGATGTACCACACTAGAAAAGATTCCTTTAAACCTTATAATATTGTTTTCTAAAGCATTCTGTGTGAAACCAATTGAAGTCTTGGTACTTCCATTTTTGTCTTCATTGTCTGGTGTCACATGCTTGTTGATATTTTGTTAAATATCTACACTTTCATTTGTATTTTTTTTTTTTTTGGACAATGTTTCCTAAGAATTATACCTAGATTTGGTTGAAAACCTGCAGGATACTCACCTTATTCCTAACTAAATAATCAAATTATGTAACTAAACATATATCTTTCAACACATTATTTCTTCAACAACTGATGTTTTCTCTTTTTATTATCAGTGTAGTATATCCTGCTTTTTTGCGATATGGCTGGTACCACCCTTTTGTCTACTCAACTACAATAAATGTTGATGGCACACACTTTTGTTGCTGCTACTTCTTGCAAATTGTAAGGTACTTAGATCTTTGCAATCATTATCCACATTTACTCCTCTCCATTACTACACGCTAATTCATCTTTTTCTCTTATTTCACAGATACTTTCTTGCGAAGAATAAAATTGAAATAACGGTCAAAATGCAACCGTCAAAATGCTGCATTATGTAAATATTGTAGAAAGTAAATATCCAATTTAAGCGATGTATGTACTATCCTTACATTCAACTCAAAAAATATTAAAACGTTGGGCCCGTGCTTGCACGGGCAAACTCTTACCTAGTATTGATAGATATATAGAGACCTATTGCTAATAGATCATGCATATTCATTTTTTCTAACGAAAAGGAAGGTGAAAATAATAATTGAAATTTTAATGTAAAAGATAGCTAATATATTAAATAAAAATTAATTACACTTTTAAACCTAGTAAATTGTAATTCAAATGCAGAGGCATATTTGATAATGTATCATCCACGTACATTCCTAATGTAAAGGGATGTGGCACTTTTTTTTTGGAATTCGAAAGCTAAAAGATAATTAAAATTTTAAATAATCATATAAATTGATTCTAAACTCGAAACTAAAAAATAAAATAAAAAATTGAGTAAACCACATTTCCCAACTGCAAGAGCCATTTTTTCTTCTGTATTTGCTATCCAACTTTTTGAATTTTTAAAATTTGATTATAATTGTTTATGAAAAAATAAAAAATAACATGATATTAACTTTAAAAAATATTTTATTGAAGTAATTATTTCAATTTAAAATAATTTCAATTATTTATTTCCTATTTTTTTTACTTTTATTTAATTTAAGATAAATACCATAAAATGAAAGGTTATCAATTCAGTTTTCATTGATCATAGGACGATAGTAGTGATTGGATAATGAAAAGTTAAAGAAACTGTTTTTCTCAAAATTGTTTTTTCATTAAAATATCCATTTATATGGAATATATTAAAGGAGTTCTAAAACTAATGAAAATAAATAAATGTATTTATAATTTAACAAGTGTAAATAGATATCAACTATTAACAAATAGTTTAAAGTGTATGAAAATTTCTAGTTTTTGAAATATTTACTTTTTAGAGTATTATTTAAATTGTGTCAGATTCATGAATTTTGTCTCTCAAATACTTTATTATATTATGTAATTTCAATTAATGCATGTGTACAATCACACTGTTGGATTTAATGGTGATTCTACTGATGATCAACAAGAAAGTTTTACAAAGAAGAAGGTTAATATGTCAACAAAGGAAAATGAACATGTGCAGACAAGGACT
This sequence comes from Solanum lycopersicoides, assembly GCA_022817965.1. Classification (NCBI taxonomy): domain Eukaryota; kingdom Viridiplantae; phylum Streptophyta; class Magnoliopsida; order Solanales; family Solanaceae; genus Solanum; species Solanum lycopersicoides. The sequence continues at coordinate 13,224,388 of CM040628.1, read as the reverse complement.
CCTATATCTTCTAGAAAGCCACGTGTAAGATTAGCAGCCAACGGATGAAACAATGCTGGCACAAATCAGACCCTTAATTTCTTTGGATTCTCTGTACACCTATTAGGAAGTTTGTTATTCTTATTAACAAATATATAGTGAACATCTGTATAGTTTGTTATTTTCATTTATGCTCATATACTTGTATATAGGATACATTTGGATAAAGAAAATACAGAGAGAAAAAACTTCACAAATCCTTTCAATTTTTCTACATGGTATCAGAGCTTTCAGGTTAATCTGTTCTAATTTATTTCAAGTCTTCTTCATTTCATCTCCCTTGATCCAAAATGGAACTCAACACTGAGACAGTTGTGCCATCAACTACTGCATCTGCAAATGCAGTATCACCAACTCCTGTTTTCATGGATTCTAGCAATCCCCTCTTTCTTCACCCATCAGATTCGCCTGGTATGACTTTGGTCAATACCAATTTTGATGGTCATGTCTTTGCTGGTTGGAAAAGGGCTCTTCTCATTGCTCTCTCTGCCAAGAACAAGCTTGGTTTCATTAATGGGACATGTAGAGCTCCTTCTGTTGCTTCCACCCATCTTCCACTATGGAATCGATGCAATGATATGGTCACCTCGTGGATTCTCAACTCTCTTTCAAAAGAAATTGATGCTAGTGTTCTTTACTCCAAAACTGCTGAGAGCCTTCGGACAGATCATGAAGACAGATTTGGCCAATCTAATGGGACAGACTATATCACCTACAAAAAGAAATCAGTGATTTAGTTCAAGGTACCAGTGACATAGCAGGATACTTCACAAAAATCAAGCTATTGTGGGATGAACTTGATGCTCTACACACCCCTGTCATATGTTCTTGTGATTGCTCCTGTGGAGGAAAAGTGAAGATGGTGAAATCACTTCAGGACGAGAGGCTCATCCAGTTCCTAATGGGTCTAAATGACACTTATGGATCTGTGAGGAGCAACATACTTATGATCTCACCTCTTCCTAATGTCAGAGTGTGTTTGGTATGAAGGAAAACATTTTCTGGAAAATGTTTTCCAATTTTTCCATGTTTGGTTGGGACAAAAGTTTTGGAAAATGTTTTCCAAATCAACTCATTTTCCTCAAAATTAAGGAAAATGACTTCCCTTCAAAAATTAAGGAAAACATTTTTCAAAGCTCTCCTCCAATTTCAAATTACATTTTTTTTTTTGGAAAAACATCAATTTTAAAAAAAATATTTTCAATTACAAAATTTTATTTTTTTACCCAATCCCTGACCCTACCTGCCATCCCCTCCCCCCCCCAAACCAACCCACCCCCTCCCCAAAAAATTAATTTTGTTTTTTAAAAATATGTTCAACTTAAAATTTTTGTTTTTAAACTCCTACCCCCCCCCCCCGCGCCCACCCCAACCCCTTAATTTTGTTTTTTAAAATACTATCAACTTCAAAAAAAAAAAAAAACTCCTACCTCCTCCCCCACCCACTACCACCACCACCCCAAAAAAATAATAATTTTGTTTTTAAAAAATATTTTCAATTTCATAATTATCTTTTACTCTAGTAAAAATAAAAGATGCCTCTCAAAAACATTTTTCATTCATAATCAAACACTAAAAATCATTTTCGGAAAATATTTTCTACTCACCAACCAAACATGAGAAAATAAGTTCAAAATCTACTTGTTTTCCAGGAAAACATTTTAAAAAAAAATATTTTCCATGAAAAATATTTTCCTCCATACCAAACACACCCTCAATCTTGCATATTCTCTCTTGATTCAGGATGAGAAACAAAGGGAGGTCTATGTGAACCCACAGTTTTCTGCTGATTTTTCTTCTTGTCTAGCAGTTCATCAGCCTACTTCAGGAGGAAACAGATCTACAGGGTATGAGTCCAAGGGTAAGAAAAATCACTTGGTTTGTTCTTATTTTAAGAAATCAGGTCATATTGTTGATAAGTGTTACAGGATCATTGGATTTCCTGCTGATTTCAAGTTCACCAAGAATCAGAAGTTTCGAGTAGGGATCAAAAGCAATGCAGTGTTAGGTACCCCTAATGCACAACACAATGTTTTTATGGAGGAAGGTGGTAATCCTTTCACACCTGAACAAACTTCCCAATTCCTTCATCTGCTTAAGCTTGCTCAGATTGAAATTCCAGGGCTCAGCATCCCAGATGTCACAGCTAATGTCGTGCAGTGTGCTGGTAATATTTTCAAAAATCCTGTTACCTATTTTTCTTATGTGAACTCTAATTCTTGGATCATTGACTCAGGAGCATCTGAGCATATGTCATATGATGTCAAGTTTTTCTCCAGTTTCTATCCTTTACCTATTCCTTTATTTATTAATCTTTCTAATTCTTTTAGAATCAAAGTCACTCGTGGTGGATCTGTTACTCTATTACCTAGTTTGGTTCTTCACAATGTTCTCTTTGTTCCTTCTTTTCAGATAAACTTGATTTCTGTAAACAAGTTTTGTCAACAGTTTAAATGTTTTCTAAATTTCTCTGCCACTCATTGTATTATGCAGGACCCTTTAGTGAAGACCTTTCAGGTTCTTGGTCAAGCTAAGAATGGAATCTTCCTTCTCCAATCTCATGTCTCTAATCTTCCAAGTTCTTCTAAGGATAGCTTAGAATTACTTTCCAGTTGTTTAATTCCAGAATGTAATAGTTTCAGTAATTCTGTTTCATTAGATTCCAAAAATGTAAGGTTATGGCACAATAGATTGGGCCATTTGCCCATTTCTTCAATGAAAAATATCAGTTCTATTTCTTCTATTTCTTCTGTTTCTGATTTCTCTCATCCTTGTGATATTTGTCTTTTGGCGAGGCATTCCAAGTATCTTTTTCTAAAAGCTCTATCAAAACTAAATCTGTTTTTTAGTTGATTCATATTGATACTTGGGGGCCTTACAAGTCACCCACTTATGATGGTTATAAATACTTTCTTACCATAGTCGATGATTTTAGTAGGTGTACTTGGACGTATCTTCTCAGTACCAAGAGCAATGCCTTCTTTCTAATCAAGCATTTTTTATCTATGGTAGAAAGACAATTTAGTTCAAAAGTCAAAATTATTAGGACCGACAATGCTTTAGAATTAGGCAGTAGTAATGTCACTTCTGCTTTCTTTACTTCCCAAAGAATTATTCATCAAACCTCTTGTTCTGGGACCCCTCAACAAAATGGGGTTATTGAGCGGAAACATAGACATCTCTTAGAAACTTCGAGAGCACTCTTACATCAATCTCACTTACCTATTCGTTATTGGGGTGATTGTTTAATGACTGCCACTTTCCTAATAAATAGGTTTCCCTCTTCTGTTCTTCAAGGTAAGACGCCCTATCAAGTTCTCTTTGGAAAACTACCTGATTATGATTTTCTACGGACTTTTGGATGCTTATGTTATGCATCTACTTTATCTCACAATAGGTCTAAATTTGCAGCCAGGGCTACACCTTGTGTTTTATTGGGTATTCACAAAGCAAAAAGGGGTATAAACTTTTGGAACTATCCACCAAAAGAATTTTCTTTTCCAGGGATGTCAAGTTTCATGAGTTTGTTTTCTCTTTTTCCTCTGCATCTTCAACTACTCTTATATTTCCTACACTTTCAACTTCTCACTCAATTCCTGATTACAGTGATTTTATTCCTTCATCTATTGACACTATATCTACTTCAGATGTTTTTGTGCCTCAACGTGATGCTACTGTTGTTTCCCCTCAATCGATTCCTCCTATTTCTCATATTCCCTCCTCTGTTCAAGAATTTAGAAGATCTACCAGATCGTCTAAAACTCCCAGTTACTTACCAGATTATTTTTGTAATTCAGTCATCTTGACTGACTGTTCTGCTCATTTTTCCAATCATCTTTTCCCACATGAAATTTCTATTGATGCTCTTTCTGTTTCAAATCAACAAGTTTTTGAATCCATTTCTCAAATAAGTGAACCTTTCAGCTACTCACAAGCTGCACAACACCCTGGTTGGCAGCAAGCTATGACGTCTGAACTTGATGCCCTACAAGCCAATCAGACTTGGACAGTGATGGAATTACCTTTGGGGAAGAAAGCTTTGGCTTGTAAGTGGGTTTATAAGGTCAAACGCCACTCTGATGGTACTGTTGAAAGGTTGAAAGCTCGTTTAGTTGTGCGCGGGGACACACAAAGAAAAGGGATTGATTTTCATGAAACATACTCACCTGTAGTTAAGATGACCACAATTCGATGCCTTCTTGTTGTTGCAGTGAAACTTCATTGGGTTTTAACTCAACTAGATGTAAATAACGCTTTCTTACATGGGAATTTACATGAAGAAGTTTTCATAAAGTTTCCTCCTGGGATGTCCTCTACCAATCCTAATCATGTTCTTAAGCTCAACAAGTCTCTTTATGGGTTGCGACAAGCATCTAGAGAATGATATGCCCCGCCTCACCGCTGCCTTGAATTTTAAAGGGTTCTCTTCTTCGTTAAATGATTAAAGTTTATTTTTCAAAAACGATGGCAAATCTATCTCTATAGTGGTTGTTTATGTAGATGACATTGTTCTCACTGGCAACAATCCGACAGAACTTACACAGTTGAAGGAATTTTTACATCAAGAATTTAAGATTAAAGATTTGGGACCCTTACATTATTTCCTTGGTTTGGAAGTCTTTCGTGAATCTCACGGTCTCATTCTTTGTCAGAGAAAATTTTGTCTTGATCTTATCTCTGAGTTCAATTGTGATCATCTTCCTGTTCCTTCATCTCCTTTGGATCCCTCTTCTAAATTATCTAATACCAGCGGAGATTTGCTTGCAGATCCTTCTTCTTATTGGCGCCTCATCGGAAAACTCAACTTTCTCACCCACACCCGTCCTGACCTTTCATTTGCGGTTCAACATCTCTCACAGTTCATGCAGCATCCTCGTGTACCCCATTTCTCTGTTGCACTTCGTGTTGTTCGCTATTTACGAACTTCCCCCGCCCAAGGTCTTTTCTTTACTGCAAATCCCTCTTTTTCGCTTCTAGCTTTTTGTGATGCGGATTGGGCTTCCTGTGAGGACTCCCGCAAGTCAATTAGTGGTTTTTTTATTAGTATTGGGGGGTCACCAATCTCATGGAAATCAAAAAAATAAGTTTCCATATCTTTGTCTTCTGCCGAAGCAGAATATCGATCAATGCGTCGACTTGTTGCAGAGTTGACCTGGCTTCACCGTCTATTGATCGATTTAGAGGTTTCACCTACTCTTCCAATCCCAGTCCACTCCGACAGCCAAGCCGCCCTACATATTGCCCGTAATCCTGTTTTTCACGAACGAACTAAACACGTTGAACTCGATTGCCATTTTGTTCGTCAACAGTTTGTCGCTGGTCTGATTTCTCTCAAATTTGTTCCTTCTTCCTCTCAACTTGCCGACCTATTAACCAAACCCTTATCAGGTCCTTCTCATTTTCAGAATCTCTCCAAGTTGGGTCTCTCTTCTCTCCCCTCCAACTTGAGGGAGGGTGTTGGATTTAATGGTGATTCTACTGATGATCAACAAGGAAGTTTTACAAAGAAGAAGGTTAATATGTCAACAAAAGAAAATGAGCATGTGCAGACAAGGACTCCTATATCTTCTAGAAAGCCACGTGTAAGATTAGCAGCCAACGGATGAAACAATGCTGGCACAAATCAGACCCTTAATTTCTTTGAATTCTCTGTACAGCTATTAGGAAGTTTGTTATTCTTATTAACAAATAGATAGTGAACATCTGTATAGTTTGTTATTTTCATTTATACTCATATACTTGTATATATAGGATACATTTGGATAAAGGAAATACACAGAGAAAAAGCTTCACAAATCCTTTCAATTTTTCTGCACACACTGTATTCAAACAAAATGTAAATTATAATCATTAATAAGCAAAAAAAATGGAGTAACTTGAGAATCAACCATATCAATGGTGAATAAATAGTTTAAAGCTTCTATGCATAATTTTATCAAAATTAGTTTTTTTATTAATAAATTGAATTTTTATTGATAAATTGAATTCTTTGAAATATGATATTTAAAAGAAAATTCATGTTTTTGACATGTTTTAGTTATTTTGAAATACTAAATATAATTTCTCTGTATGTGGACGTTTGTCATTATTTGTTTTAGTTTATTTAATTGTCTTAATGCATTAAAAAAATTTACTCACTTATTTTTAGGCATTTAGTTAAAATGTGCAAAGATTTAAGTTTAAATAATTTTATTGAATTAAGTTGATGATTTATCATATTAACTTTTCATTTTCGCGATTATGTATTCGTCATGTTTTCCAAAGAGTTCGGAGCTAAAACGGTAAAAGAAATTGTCAAAAATTCTAAAACGGCATATCAATTTTTTTTAAAACCAAAACGGCAAAATCGCTCAGGATGTAGCGATTTTGTCCGTGGAAAAAAACGAAATCGCTGCTACAGCAGCGATTTCTTAAATTTATTTTTTTTTAAAAAAAATTTAAACAAATCGCTCCAAGTGGAGCGATTTTCAATTTTTTTTAAAAAAATTATATTTCTTTTTAATAAGTCGCTGCTTTTGCAGCGACATGCATTAATTTTTTATTATTTTATTTTATTTTTTTTGCTTTATTTAAAAATAATAATTTAAAATCAATTCAATTTTTTTTAATTTTTTAAAATCAAATCGTTGGCAGCGATTTTAATTATTTCTTTTTTAAAAAAATCAGGCAGCGATTTACACTTAATATTTTTTTTGAAAATTTGATTAAATCGCAGCAAAATGTTTTTACCCGATTTAATTAAATTTTCAAAAAATAAATAAAAAATAAGTGTAAATCGGCAGCGAGTTTACACTTATTTTTTTTTTGAAAATTTAATTAAATCGCAGCATGCAACGACTTGATTTTATTTTTTTTTAAATAATTAAAATCGCTGTCAAGTTTTAAAAAAAAAATTAAAAAATTGAATTGATTTTAAATTATTTTTTTAAAATAAAGAAAAAAAAGAAAAAAAATATTGAATGTCGCTGCAAAAGCAGCGACTTATTAAAAAAAAGTATAATTTTTTTTTTAAATTTTGAAAATCGCTCCACAAGGAGCGACTTGTATAATTTATTTATTTTTAAAAAAAGCAAATTTAAGAAATCGCTGCTATATAGCAGCGATTTCGTTTTTCACACTTAATTTTTTTTTTGAAAATTTAATTAAATCGCAGCATGCAACGATTTGATTTTTTTTTTAAAAAAAAAATAATTAAAATCGCTGCCAAGTTTTAAAAAAATTAAATTGATTTTAAATTATTTTTTTAAAATAAAGCAAAAAAAAATAAAAAAAAATATTGAATGTCGCTGCAAAAGCAGCGACTTATTGAAAAAAAGTATAATTGTTTTTTAAAAATTTGAAAATCGCTCCACAAGGAGCGACTTGTATAATTATTTTTTTTTTTAAAAAAAGCAAATTTAAGAAATCGCTGCTATATTTTTCACACTTAATTTTTTTTTGAAAATTTAATTAAATCGCAGCATGCAACGATTTGATTTTTTTTAAAAAAAAATAATTAAAATCGCTGCCAAGTTTTAAAAAAAAATTAAAAAATTGAATTGATTTTAAATTATTTTTTAAAATAAAGCAAAAAAAAAATAAAAAAAAATATTGAATGTCGCTGCAAAAGCAGCGACTTATTAAAAAAAAGTATAATTTTTTTTTAAAATTTTGAAAATCGCTCCACTTGGAGCGACTTGTATAATTATTTTTATAAAAAAAAAGCAAATTTAAGAAATCGCTGCTATAGCAGCGATTTCATTTTTCCCACGGACAAAATCGCTACATCCTGAGCGATTTTACCGTTTTGGTTTAAAAAATTTTTGATATACCCTTTTGGAATTTTTGACAATTTTTTTTACCCTTTTAGCTCCGGACTCGTTTTCCAAACGATAATTTAAAGGATATTTTTTAATATTCAGCAATATTTATTTATTTATTATTTGACAATATTGAATTAATATATATTCTCATTTTATATTTGAAGTAGTTAATGTTATATCGTAATATTATTTTAAATAGTATTTTTCAACATTTCTAAAAGAATAATATCAATATCAATTCAACTATATAATTAAAATGACAGATCAATTTTAAAACTATAAATTGCTTCTACTGATTTGGAATGTACCATAATCATATAACACCAATATTCAACTTCCTTTGTATCTTCAATAGTTCATGGACAAAATAATTATGTAAAGCTATAATTTATTGATCGTAATTATTATTTTTTATGTGTCAAGATGTACTAACCATACAAAAATCTTCATATCATCTCACACTTATATAAACAAATAACTACAAGAGAATATTCATAAAATTTCATAGTTTCAACAACATACAAATGTGGAAATAAAATAACCAACAAAATTCAATTTCTAACATCATGGAGATTTGATCACATTGAAATAATTTATATACTTTTATAAATTAAAAAAAGATAAGGAAAAATTCACCACTAGATAGAAGAACATGAATTAAAGGCATATTTATGATATAAAAAAAATTAACCTGAATTATTTGCTACCCATTTGGTGTTGCTTCATATATTTTTCTTGCGATTTGAAAATTTTGACTATTAGCATGTCCTATGAGAAACGAAAAAAATTGTGTTTTAAATAGATAATAGATAAGTTAAACTCCTACAAAATAGTGAGGAAGTAAAAACTATTTTCACAACTTCAACTTTTATCTCTAAAACTGTTTGGTATTTAATTTTAAAATTCTAAGTCTTCTAATTATTTTCAAAAGGAATGTGTGTAGGTGTTTTTGTAAATAATGAAAACAAAAAGATAACTGCAAACATGTGTGTTTATGATTTATTGGAGATTTCTTTTTAAAGTTGAGAGATGTTTAAAAAGTATGTTACAACTCAATTTTTTAATTACTTCAAATTTTAATTAGTAAATATAGAATATATATTATATAATTTTAATCAGCAAATTTTAAAAATGTTTTAAAAATTTTGTGTATCAATAAAAAATGTTTTTGCAGTTACATTTCTCCTATTTTAAAAATTATTTAAAATTATACAAATTTAATTAATTTAATTATTTAAAAAAACATGTTTTTTGTGGTACTGACATGTGGGCACTATCACCTCTTTTATTATAGGGATAATGCACAAGTACCCCTTCATGACCAAAATCTCAGAGACACACTTATACTATACTAAGATCCTATTACCCCCTGAAATTATTTTATTAATAATTTTCTACCCCTTTTCGGCTTTCGTGGCACTATCTTGTGGGCCCAACGCTGATTGACTTAGTTTTTCAAACTAGTGTCACATAGGCCGAAAAGGGGTAGAAAATTACTTATAAAATAAGTTCAGGGGGGTAATAGACCTTAGTATAGTACAAGTGTGTCTCTGGAATTTCGGGTATAGGTTGAGGGGGTACTTGTACATTTTCTCTTTATTATATATACTAGTATACAAACTCGTGTTGCGCGGATATCTAAAGTAAAGATAACTAAATTTATGATGCACTTTGTAATGTATATTTTTAAAAATAATGATACAAATCAATTGACTTATTTATTGTGCATATTACAATATTATTATCATTAATACACAAATTAATATTTATATTATGCAATTAATATATTATGTTTATAGTTATAATAAGGGAAAATACATAAAATCCCCCCTGAACTTGGCACGAAAACTCGTTTTAGTACTTAAACTACACGGGTAATTATTTACCCCCCTAATCTCTTTTCAAGTGAATTAAAATACACCCTAATATAATAATACCAGTCTCACAATGGCAAGTGCATTTCACACGCGCCATGTCATCGATACGTCAGCGCCACATCATTGCCACATCAGCATCCCATTCCACATATTTAAATTTTGATTTTTAATTCTTTTTTTGTTTCTTTTTATTTACTCACAATTTTAGAAAGTAAAAAAAAATCTCAAAAATAAGAATTAATATAAGAAAAAAAAAATAATTGAAAGAGATTCAAATCTCAAAATCATTCTCACAAGAACACTCAATTTTTAAGAAACAAAATTAAAATAAATAAATAATAACTACTAAAAATTTAATTTGAAATGAAAATTTGTAGAGTTTCATTGAAAATAGCTTCAAGTTCATCACATTCAAACCTTGCCATAAATGCTAATATTAATTTGAAGCAAGAACAAATTGATGACTTTCCAATTTTTTCTTGTTCATCACATTTTTTGAATTTATTGATAGAAATTAAAGGAAATGAGGGTGGGATGGATCTGTCTTGAAGGAGAAAAAATATGAAAAGTATAACAAAGAAGAAGAAGAAAAGTGTGAAGCACCGAGATTGGAAGACAAATAAAGAGGGTAGGAGTGGGGGTTCGTTGGGGGTGGGGGGTGTCGAAGAAGAAGAAAGGGTAGTGCAAGTGGTGGATGAGGGCGGGAGGGGTGAATTGGGTGTGAGGAAGATGAAAGGACGGGAGGTGGGGGTGGGGGTGGTGGTACTAAAGGTTGGGGGTGGTAGGGTATGAAGAAGATGAAGAAAAAAAAGATTATTGGATAAAATAAAAATAATTGGGGTCCACTCATTCTTTTTTTTCGTATTTTTTAATCTTTACGCGCCTCAATTTTTTTGATTTGCCATGTCAGCGATTTGGGTGTATTTTAATTCACTTGAAAAGAGATTAGGGGGGTAAATAATTACCCGTGTAGTTTAAGTACTAAAGCGAGTTTTCGTGCCAAGTTCAGGGGGGATTTTATGTATTTTCCCTTATAATAATAAGATAAAGTTTTAATTTTTTGATAGGAATAATGCACAAGTACCCCTCAACCTATGCCCGATATTTTAGAGACACATTTATACTATACTAAGGTCCTATTATCCCCCTGAACTTATTTTATAAATAATTTTCTACCCCTTTTCGGTCTACGTGGCACGATCTTGTGGGCCCAGTGTGTGTTGACATTTTTTTCAAACTAGTGCCACGTAGGCCGAAAAAGGGTAGAAAATTATTTATAAAATAAGTTCAGGGGGTAATAGGACATTAGTATAGTATAAGTGTATCTCTGAGATTTAAAGCATAGGTTGAGGGAGTACTTATACATTTCCCTTTTTTGATATATTTTGTTGAAATTGTAATTAAGATAATATTATTTTTTTTAATTTTAGTTTGATGCAAAAAACAAATACTTTGTCTTTTTACATATTTGATCTACTATTTTATTTATGTTTAATTGAAATAATATTATATCCTTGTAAGTAAGTTTTAAAATCAAACTTTCACATGAAATGATTAAATATCAAATTGCAGATACGATATTCAAATTTTAAAACTTGTCTTTCTATTTTTGTAGAACTTCATAAGTTTTTTTTTAAATCATCTAATTATAATGACATTTTGTTACTAAATAATTTTTACATTACCAAATCAATTTTGGAAATCACATTGAACAGAAAAGGAATATAAATAATCATATAAGATTTAATTGTTATTGCAAGAAAAAATCATAAAAAGAGGGGCAGAATTCACAATTTGCATTCAAGTGTAACTTGTAGTTAAATTATCAGTTATATTTTTAAAATTTATTAATTTTATTGTCTAACAGATATCCTAACAATTGACATATTATCATTAATCAAGTATAAAATTATATGAATTTTTTTTTTACATACTTTAATTAGAAATTACATATCAAAAAAATATCTAAAAGTTTTTGTTATTTCATATCTTATGAATCTTCAATCAATAGAATCATAAATTAAAATTAAAATATATAACTAAAGATAAATAGTAAATTTCATCATCCCATGATCAACAAGAACATTCATCTTGTTTTTCTCAACACAATTCAATTATTTTACGATGAATCTCCTTCACTAATGGAGGAGTATCATCTTATTTTGATATTAAAAATAAAATGTCATAAATTATACGTTAAAAGAATTTTAAGCACAACTATCTTAATATATACATAAATAGAAAAAATAAGGTCAAGTACAATATTTTCAAAAAATAAAAAAATATACATTCCTAAATTTTAGGCCTACAAATATTGTAAAAAGAAAAAGATAAATATAAATTAAAGAAGAATCCTTTGTGCGTGGAAGCACTTTACTTATATAATATATAGAAGAGGCTAGGGAAGCAGCTCTTCGTCAACATACTTGTTTCCCTAGCCAAGGTTAAGATGAATATTTCACTAATATTTTTTTAATATTATGCTTAAAAAATGTTGTACTTGGTTGTTTTATAGTTACACTTTTTTAATATTGGACATAAATGCCCTTCTAACATTTCTTTCTCGGTCACAAAAAATAGCACAATTTTCCAATCAGGTGGCCATTCTTTTTCTTCCTTTTTCCCTATATTCTTTTGTTAATATAATAGTTAATATATTGGTCCCACTTTAAACCACTTAATTACTTTATTTTTATCACATTTTTTCGACATCAAAGACAGAAAGAAATTGCAATTAGAGTGACAAAATATCAAATATTGAAAATTTATGTGTTTTTTTTAAAAAAATATGTAAATAATACTATAAATTATAATAATTAGCGATCTAAATATTAAAAAGTCATATAAAAAGCTCTTGAAATTCTATTGATACTATATAAAATGAGTTAGACAATAAATATATACTGTTTGAAAACCACGTAAAAGTATTATAATCACAATAATTAATAATTTTTCTAAAAATTTATATATATATATACTATATATATAAATCATCTGACTTTAAAAAAATATGTTAATGTCGCATAAACTAGAACATGAAAAGTAACATTTATATTATTTGAAAATTACGTTAAAAGGGTACTATAAATTACAATAATTTATAATTTAACATATGTAAAAGACGTACTTATAAAAATTATAGTTAATTTTAAAATTCTATATATGCCACATAAATTTTGAAACAAAAAAAGTATAATAAATTATTTTTAAAATTGTATAAAAACTTGAATAACTTCTTAAGTTTTATAATATCACACAAATTAAAATGAAAAATTAATATATATTGGGCCCGTGTTGGCACGGAGCTTGTATCCAGTAAATATAATAAAATTTTATAATTTTTTAATAAAAATAATTTTGAGAAACAGTATAAAGTTAAAGTAACTTTAAGTTTTTAAAAAGAGGTAAAGTATGCACTTTAGAATTTAAATTAAGTTTAGTTTCATAAATTTTTTTGGGTGCTGTCATGTGATATTTTTCTTTTTTATTTAAATAATTTTATTTATTTTAATTTTAAGAAAACAGATCATTACTATTATTTAAGTAAACATAATTTTGTTCCGGAGTCTGAATATGAGGAACGTTTGAATCTGTGTAAAAAATACAAAAAGAGAACTCATATTAGGTTTTTATTTGGAGTACTATCTTTTCATTCAAAAATCTTGATAAATAACAATATATCAAAAATATTATTGCAACCAGTGTTCTTGACACACATCAATACAAGAAAATTATTAATATAAAATATATTATTGCAAGCGGTGTTCTAGACACACATCAATACTAGAAAATTATTAATATAAAAAAACTTGAAAGGATTTATGAAAACTTACCAGTTGGGGAAAATGTGTTTGATTAGAAAAGAGAGAAAGATAGTTTTTAGTTATGAGATAAAAAGGCAAGCCCCAAGCAGAAAATCGTTGATTTATTATCTGATATTTTATTAAATGAGTCTAAATGTTTTTAAAAGACTCCTATATATCTGATTTATTCAGACCTCTTCAGACCCTTTAAGGGGCTTTTTAAAAAATAAACAAATGAACTTAATGAGCTGAATCTGAATGATTCAGATTCAGACTTAAAAATCAAACGTACTTAATGTGCTGAATATGAATAATTAAGATTCAAACCTCTATTAAGTGCAAACAAATGAGGCCTTAGACATATAATCTATATACCCTTTGACACTACAGCTTTGGATATTGCAGAGCCAACAAAGTCGCTATCTCCAACTCTATGACTAAAATATGTCGAAACAAAAAAAAAGATAAAAAAAAGGAGTAAAAATGAAACAAAATAAGAAAAAACAAAACATGATATACAAAACAAAAATCAAACACAAAAGAGAACAAATTAAACTTTTAGATAAAGAAACTGTGAATTTACTTGGAAGAAACAGAGATTCACATTTACATGGGCACAAAAAGAGGAGTAGTAGTAAACAGAGTTTAAATAATAAAAGATAGAAACTTGTATTCAGTTACTATAAATAAGGAGTATTTTACGATTTATTTTAAACTAGTGAATTTGACCGCACTATAGGGGATTTTGAAATTTTTTATATAAATTTTATTCAAATATTTCCAATAGAATTTACGCACAAATTAAACTTTCAACTTATTTTTAAAAGATCTTTAATTTATATATTCTTCTAGATTTATTATCACTTAAAAGTTTTGAATCTTCTATAAATATTTGTGTAGTAAAAGAAAAGAATTTCAAGAAATTTTGTATATATTTTGAGCATATATATAAAATCGTTTTTAAGCTTATTTTTTTTAAAAAAAAAAGAAGAACCATAAATACATATACATATTTACTTATCAAAAAAGGAAGAAAGAAAAAAGAACCACAAAGTGCATTGTCTATATCGATTTTTCGAAATTGAGACAATGAATCATATGAAATTTGGAAAAAAATATCATTATACTAATTTTTTTAAATAAACCAACAAATATTATTAATTATCTTACAATTTTTTTAAAAGTATTTAATTTGACAATCTCTATACGTACTTGAAGCTTGTGTTCTTTAATTTAGGGTGGTAGCCTCTTCATCCTCTTTCTTTTAATTGATTTATCATATGCTCATATTCCTTTTAATGTAGTATATATTGTTATTTATGTTTGATTGATTATTGTTCGGTGCAATAAAAAAAGTTGTAAAATATGTATGAATTTCAACTTCACTACAATGATATATTTGTAATAAAAAAGTTAAATTTTGCCTCTAATTTTAAATCAATGAAACATAAAAATAGCTTCCAAAATTACAGTGTCAATTAAGAAGTAGAAAAATATTTATGAATCGTAGAGTATATACATTCTCCAATTAATTTTGTTTCTTATATTTTGTTCGAGAATTAAATTATATGAACTTTCACCCATATTATATTTAATATGTATTTTTGTTATCTATTAATATGAGAAACGTTGAATCTTATAGTATTATTCGTATAAATTTCAAAATATTTAAATTTTAACTCTAAAATAGTGAATTAATTTAATTCAATTGAGCGTTGAGAAATAGTTAAATTAACCATAAATAAGGTAAAATATGATAAATAAAATGAACGGAAGCAGTAATTATTTTAGAATTCAACATTGAGGTAGATGTTATAGGTCTAATATATGAGACTCTTTGATGTAGATTATAACACACAATATCAAAATTTATCAAATATTGAGTAAGAAATATTTTAATAAAGAGATTTTAAAGTAGTTCTCAACTAAAAGAATATATCAATTATTTAGTAATTGTAATAAAATATGAGATATCTTGATTTATCAAAATACCAAGATATATAACACAAAATATCAAGAGTCAAATATTGAGTAAGAATTAATAAAGAAATTCTAAAGTAGTTCTCAACCAAAACAATACATACCTTAATTGGCAGTAAGAATGAATCCATTTAAATATCCTAAAAAATTTAACACATATAGATAAATTTTATCAAAATAGAATATCTAATATCACATCAATTTCTCAAGATAAAGTATAAAAATGCAAATTAAAAATAAAATACAAGTAAAAATAGATATTATTCCTTTGAGTTCTCTATTTGATAACACATGATTCTACGCCAATTTAGTATAAAATAATATTAAAAAATATAAAGAATATATTTAAACAAACTTACCCACGGAGCGGTAGCTTGCTTACTTAGCGCTTGCGCCAAGGATCTAATCAGAGTCAAACTTGGATTTGAAAAAAAAAAAACTTTCCCTTATTAGCCGGAGTATTCGCTTCTGAAAGAATTTGAACTAATTGTGCCACAGTTGAGCGTTTCTGTCCAATCGCTACATAGACACAATACAATGTCTCATCCATCTTACTTACTCAAAAGCTTTGAATATTCTACTAGAAATCTTGCTTCTAGCTTTGGGCACCTCTGACATAAACAGAAATAGCGTATATACAAGGCTAGCCTCCATGAAAAAATGAGCAAACGGATGTATATGGATAAATGTATAATTTTTTAGTTTAATTAGAAATAATTTTTTTATTAAATTCATGATAATGACTTTGAGCTTTCTAAATTAATGTAAGTAAGATATAATTTGTAGGTTTGTAAATAAATTATATTAATGTAAAAAATTAAGAAAATGTCAAGAATTGAGAAAAAAAATAAATGTCATTCTTGACTTTAGAAGCATGCCACATCACCTCTCCTACGATAACACTATAACAAGAAAGCTGACAATAGAAATTTAAATAATACATTAGTAGTTTACTTTTTGGTACATATAGTTCAATAGAAAAAAAAAACTTTATATTTACCATTCGTGATGAACTTTAAATAACAAACTACTTTAAAAAAATAGCAAAAAATCTTAAGCACGTAAACTAATATATATAAAAATTAGGGAAGCAACATAAAATTTGTTACTCATCATATGGAGGATAAAAAATTGTGAAAGGCACCATTTTTGTGCTATACATATTCACTATAAGTATGTAACTATGACAATAATGGATATAAGTATCTTTAAAATAGATAACAATAGTAAGCAATGTAACATAGCGTCAAAAAAAATTAATTAAATAAGAAACTTTTGAGTTTCTCATAATTAAAAGAGTTAAAAAAAATTAATTTTCTACATAGCATATGTAACATAAATTAAGAAAATTAAAGGAGTTTTTTTAATAAACATAACACATTATTAATTATACATTTTCTTCCATTTATTTTTTTTAAATTATTCATTGAAAAATGAATATATATATATATATATATATATATATATATATATACTATTAATTTAATTTAGGAGTAATAATCATCACAAGTCATAGGAGTAATGAAGATAAAGACTATTAAGTTTTTAGATTAAAGAATATGAATTGTAATGACTCGAATTGTCATTTTTAGAAATTTTAAATATTCGTTTAACTAGAGTAAATTAATTGACGATTAATTATTAAATAACTAATTTAAATTAATACATAAGGGTTAAAGTTTATAATTATTTTAAACCACTTACCAAGGGAACCTTGTAGGAAAATAAATTAATAGGGTTTAACAATTTTTTAATATCATAAAACGATGAGGAACGAAAATAACCAAAACGACGGCTAGCAGCAACAAGTAAGATTTCAATATATGCATTTATGTATATAGTTAGAGGTCATGTTGTTATTACTATTATTATAAATATAATATAGTTTTGTGCGGTGGAACATAAAGTAAGAAAAAAAAAGTTTGATTCCTTTATTTTACAAATTGAGCAAATATTGTAATGTTGACTTTGTGGCTAGGCTTTGTTTGTCAATCAGGGGGTAATAATTGTCCAATTAGGAGCAAATCTTTAAAGAAGACTGAAAGTGATAACTTGGTTAAGGTCCTTTATATTATTCTACTGTAGGGATTACGGATTATGCCCTTGATTTTGAATATGAAATTTTGTTATTATTATCACATTATAGTTTAAGGTTTAAAATATTATAATAGGTAATTAAATATTAGGTGTATTGTAATATATAGATATCGTTAGAGTTATGATATTTGGAGAAATTGAAATTTAACCGTAAACTTGAAATTTGGAGAACATGAGAGTTGACATGTTAATTGGCATCAAGAATTACAAACTTGATTATAAATTTGAGTGAATTTTTAGGTCAAGATTAAACACATAATTATGTGGGTATTGTTAGTTTTGAAACCTTATTGTGAATATATACTTGAATAGATTGCATCGATTTGGAAGCTCAACGGAAAGAAAAGGCTTAATCCCGGAGTGATTATTCGAGTGGCTAAGGCAAGTGAATTTATAAACCCTTGTTAAGTGCATAGATTCGTGTATTTTCTTGTAATATGTGCTTGGGACTAATGAGAATTGGTGATGGGTTCACTTATCCATGTTGAATAATTCTAATGATGGAAAAATGGTAATAAAAAGGTAATGTGATTAATTATTGGTGTGTGATTTTTTAGAAATAATTTGGAAGCTTATTGCTTATTTGTTGATGTTGTATCACAGTAGCAGAAAGTTAGTGTTCCTTGTAAGTTGGTTCATTGACTTCTATGTGATAATGTGTTGAATGTTGTGAGCTTCTATATGAGTCATTGAAGTCCTTGAAGTGTTTGAAATGTTCCAAGTGTCATTCGAGGACGAATGTTTCCAAGTGGGGATATAGTAAGGACCCTCAAAATGAATTAAGGTGCCTAGAGACTCACATGTGCCTAAAAAGGTTTAAAGTAAGTTAAGTAAGTGCTTTACAGTATGTATACTTGATTCGAAGTCATTTGGAGGTCAAACATCGAAGAACGTCAGAGACGTTCGAAAGTTGGCCTTGAGGCGTGCATGTGTCTTGGTGTGCCTTGGCATGTTTTATGTGTTGTTTGGTGCTAAAATTGATAGGATAGGACCCTAACATATATACGAGTGTATTTAGGGTTGAACGTCCGGGCACGACTCCCTAAGAACCGCCCTAGGGGTCCTTGAGGAGGACCCAACCTTGGGCCAACAAGCTGCCCAAGGCAGCAACGTTTTGTTCATTAATGGAATGGGTCAGCGTTGCGGACTAGGGTGTCCTTGGTCCAAAATTTTGGTTCGGACTCTAATGTTCTACGAATTAATTCCAAAAATCATGTGGGAACAATTCCGCGTCGCAACTTGCTCCCGACGAAGATTTTGAAAATGAAAGTTAAGTTTGACATGTCTAAAAGTCCATATAAGTGAGGGGGTGTTTTGGTAATATTGGGAGACAGTTATAAACAGTTTGTAAGACTTATTTAACCCCTTTCCCAAGTCAAAACCCCAACACCCAATAAGAAAATAAAAAATCCTAAAACTCTCTTCTCCTCCAAATTCTCTCAAACCTCCATTGGAGGGAAAACTGAAGTTCAAGCTAGGGGATGAATTTTGATGGCTTCTTCTCAAATTTCTCATGGATCGTCAATCAATAAGGTATGGTGATCCTTCATCCTTAGTTATCCATTCATCTAAGGAGTTCAATCAAGAATTTTCAAAAGTGATTCAAAGACCAAAGATTCTCAATTTTCAATCTAGCCATGAGTACATTGTCAAATTAATTTCAAAAGCATTCTAATGATAATTTTTTATGATTAGTCAGTGGTTTTAAGAAATCCAATTCCATGAAGAACCTATGATCTCCATAATTTCTCAAATTATGATATAATGTGGTTCTTTTGATCTTGATTAGATAATGATTGAATTATGTTTATAATGTAATAAATTGCTTAGTTCTATATTCCTTGATGTCAATTGATGATGAATTGTTGGAATTTATCAATGATGATCAAATCTTGGAGTATTGGTGAGATTGACCTATTTTCCTCTACTTTGTATAGAATTGGTAGTTGAATTGATCTTGTATGACATTGTGTGCTATGGTCCACTTATGGTGGCGGTGTTTACTTTCTTGTCATTATATATGTGATGTGATCATGGCCTTGAAGGCAATTATATCTTGAAAGTTTGGTTGTGATACTCACACAATGTGAAGTATTATGTCTAGTCTTCAATGCTAGTTCATGATCTAGGTTATATTGATGATGCTTTCTATATGTGAATGAAGATGTTAGGGTTAGGGGTTTATACGTTTGACATGGTCGAGGTCTATTGATGATTGGTTACTCTTGTGTAGCATGACCCATACCTATGAACCTCTACATGAATGTGTGGTCTTAAGCATGATTAGGAATCTTAGATTCAAGTAATGAAGATGTCTTGTCTCCTATGTTATAATATTGTTGTGTGTGGTGTATAGTTTCTATTACTCTATATGTGAATTGTCTATCGTTTAGGGGACTTGAATGTGTATTGTGACCTTTGTAAGGTGGTTGCCTCAATGTTAGGATTGTTGCCATTGTGTGATCATATTGTCCAATGTACACACACCACATGCATGCTTACAAGTAGTATAGGTTCATGGTGTCTAATGAAAGGGTATTCTCATATGCACTTGTGTCTACTACTATGCATGTAGAGTATATGTCCATGAAGTATGTTATGTATCCCTTAACTAGGATGACATGATAGGTGTACTACTATGATAAGGGTATGGGACCTTGTCTATACATTGCACATGTCTGCCTTGATAGGACAGTTCCTAGGTTTGTTATCTATGTACATGAATATGAATGCATGAGTATGTTATGAATATGTATAGTGTCTAGATGTGTTTATATGAAAGGATTGCTCATATAGTTAAACAATACACTTATGCATTGAATGAAATGAAGTATGAACATATGTGGTCTAAGGGTGTTTATGTGAAAGGTTTGCTCACATATATATATACACACACATGAAAACATGTCCATTATGCATATGATGATCTAGTCAATAGAGGGGCTCTTGAAAGGTGTTCTCAAGGGTATCCTAAACTAGATGGTGCTTGAATATGTTATATCCATGTGAAAGTTTTTCTCACATGATTTATGTTGATGAATTCTCATATATATGACCTATGAGCTAAGCATATGAGGGGTTAACTCTCCTGAAGCCTATGTTTTATAAAGTAATGATAATAAAGCACCGAGTGAACTTGAAGTTGAGGGGTGTCCCTTCCCAATGTGGAAAGGTAGGTTCATCATAATTCTCACGAGGTGGATAACTACAACGCCCCATTTGGCATAAAGAGGGTTTCCATATACGTCTCCAAGTTTCATAAACTATGCTTGCCCCAAGGATCTAGCAAGTGATATCACCTAATATGCTAGCATGATGTTAATGTTCTACTTTGGCAAGGTAGAGCACCTTCCTTTGGTGTAAGGTTCTACAACTCCAAATTCCATGTTTAGCACCCATGGTCTTAGTGTCGGTTAAGGACATATTTTCCCTAAAGTAAAATGGACAATGAAAGTAAAATAAGGACCTTAGATAGGATAACCTAAGGGAAGTTGCTTAGTGTAGGTGAGGGTTGAGACTTTACCTATGTATTGCACAAATAGCTTTTGAAGGGAGTTCTAGGAAGATGTACTAATGCATATAACTATGCTTATGTTCCTTATGCATGACATTGTAGTGTTCTCTACTTTTTGTGATGATATGCATGGTATGAGTCCTAATGAGTCTATATGATGCGGTCTTACCTTATATGCATAATGTTGGACTGATTGATTATATGATGAAGGTCTCTCTTGTTATGCATGTGGTTGATTAAAGTTGTCATATTGATGTATGAAGTAAATGGTGATGCTTGTGGTTTCTTTGTAGGTTTACTTAGTATGTGTGAGGTTATGGGCTTCACATGTACATTGCACTAGTAGGCTTAGATTGGAATTATGGGTAGAGTTCTTATGATGTCTTTGTGAAGTGAAGTCCAAGTGTGCTATTGTTGACTATTGCCTCCTAGGATGTCATTGGTAGTGTTGACTTGTATGTTATCTTTGAATGAGTCTTCTATGTGGTCCATAAAGTATTTTGGGTTAAATTGCAGTAAGAGTCTTAAGATATGTTATGTTTCTATGAATGTGTATGTTGGAAGTAATGAAGGTTGTGTGAATGTTCACCTTGGTGGCCTTAAGGTGATGCTTGAGTGTGGATGGTGGAATGTGACATTATTCATGCATTGCACCAAATATCACTAGAGGGTTACATCTAGTGATACTTGGTAGTTAAGGTAAAAGCAAGGTAATGTTATGAAATGTTAAATGTGCCCTAATTGTAATATGTATCTTTATATGATGTTGTGACTATTGTACATGTCTATATGATGTTTATGAGCTATGTTGTACTTATTGTACTAATGTTTCAAGAAGTTTTACTAAAAGGCACGATGCATGGTTTCTAACAAAATTTTCTCTTTAAATGCATGTTTTTGCATGGTTTTCATACTTAGTGCATTCTTGTACTAACATCATTCTTCTTCACCTTTTAACAAAAAGTGTAGGTTATGGATGCTTAAAGGATGTCTCCGTAATATCCTAAAACGAACTAAGGTGAACTAGAGTTTCGTGAATGTGTCATGAGTTAATTTTGTGTTAAAATGGTTTAAAATGATGTTCTTAGGCAGTGTGTGAAGTTTGGTGACGTTTGGAGGTCAAACGTCCAAGAACGTCCATGACGTTCAGAAGATGTTCGTTACAAAATGCTTGTGTGTTTTCATGTGTTTTAGTGAGTTTTACGTGTTTATTTTAATCGAAATTGATGTGGGATGTTCCTAAGACCTAGACGACTATGTATAGGGGTTCAACGTTTGGGTACGACTCCACCTAGGACCCACAAGGGGTCCTATAAGAGGACCCAAGACTTGGCAACCAAGCTGCCAAAACTGGACAATCGATGCCCTAACAGTCTACTGGCCGTAGTCAAGACAACGCCCTGTCGTCTAGGGGCGTAGGTAAAGACTTAACCTGGGAGATAAACCCTTCCATTTCCATCTGCATACCCAAACTATGCCCATGCAGCACGGCCCGTCGTTCAGTCGATGCCCCGTTGCTTGGGTCCGTCGATGGGTCCCTGCAAAAGCTGTCACGTTTCACTGCTTTGGCTTGGGGTATTTTGTTAACACACCCCAAGTCTTTTATAAACCTAGGAGGATATTTTTAGGGGTTTTAAGGTATATTAAATTAGTTTTAAGTCCTAGATCTAGACAAGACCCCTCACTTCAAATATTCAAACTCTCTCTCTCTAAAAAAATACTGTCCCAAAACCCTATAGAAGCTTGGACTCAAGGAAGGGCTTGGAGGTTATGTTGGTGGACGTGTTCTTCATAAAAAAATCAGTAGGTTTCCTTCTCTTTGAGGTATGGTAGTCATCCTTGAACTCTCTTCCATTCAAGGAGTCATTTCTAAAAGATTTCAAAAAGGGTTTTCAAACTCTATCTTCTTCTATCTTTGACTCTAAGCATGTGTCTTCATATAAAAAAATAATTCAAATGTGTTGTTATTAGTGTTAGTTGGTTCTTTTAACCTCAAAACCCTAATGAACCCATGCTTATGCATATTTCCAACTTCTAGCTTGAGAAATGTGTTAATGAATATTGTGGTTTAGCTACTGCCCTAAGGGCTATTCTATGATGAATTGTTGAGTAAATTATGAATAGGTGTTGAAAGCTTGGATGAATGGTAACTTGGTCTTATTGTCTAACTCTTATTATGAAATGCTCTTGAGTGGTATGGTCCACCTTTGGTGGCGGTGTTTACTTGAATATATGAATATGAATCTACTTGTGTATTGTGAATAAGGCCATGAGGGCATATTATGTGAAGTATGATGTTAATGATGTGGTTCTTGTTTATGTTCTTTATGAAGCTTGTTATGTGAAGTATGCTAGAGATAGTGTCTAAATATGATTATGTGAAGTATGTTTAAGTGTGAAATATGATGAATGAAGGTGTAAGCACGCTTAGAATTCAATGTTTATGAAATTGTTATTAGGTGAAAAGTGTGCTCACATTTACACTCACACTTGAATGAATGAATGAAGTTAGTAAATGTGATTAAGGGGAGTTTTGGGGTGAACAGTCTTTGTGAGTTGAGATGAAGTGTTTAGTAGCAATCTGACTATCTTCCAAGAGCTTTCTAAGATAGGTAGAAGGATGGATGCCCTTCGTGAGTGGAGATGTGGTGTCCACTAGTTATCCTTAACCTATGGTATAAAATATTGAGAATATGTGGGGAGTTAGGCCTAGCACCGAGAGGATATGAAGAAGGGGTGGTTACACGTCGTGAGTTGAGATGATGTATTACAATGTACCTCTTGAGATGAGTACTCCTCGTTAGCAGAGAATTAGTTACTTAGTAGCAATCTCCTTATCCCTTAACTATGCGCCCATATAGGTGTAGCTATTGGAAAAGCCATGTAAAAGCTAAGAGAATGACCCTACCCTAGGCAAGTGGGGATTCCTCATACGATAGGGGTAGTATCGAGATTCCATGTCTATATCTCATGGTCTATGTCGGTTAAGCTAGCCCCCACAAAAGAATGAATGAACTAAGTCTCCTAAAAGAACGTACTACTTAGGGTAGGTGGTGGTATGAGACGCTAATGATCCATTGCACTAAGTAGACCTTCCAAAAGGGGAGTCTTGGTGTATTTTATATGAAATGTATGAACTAAGTCTCCTAAAAGAATGTACTACTTAGGGTAGGTGGTGGTATGGGAAGCTATCTATCCATTGCACTAAGTAGACCTTCCGAAAGGGGAGTCTTCATGTGTTTTATATGAAGTATATGAATGAGTTATCATGTGTTGTAAATGAAGTTAAATAACTTAAGGTCTAATGTTAAATAAGTAAGTTAAATTTAAGTTTTATGTAATGAAGTTATGAATGACTAATGTAGAGTGCTTAATCCAAGGGAATCCTCAAAGAGCACTAAGTGGGACTAGTAGTAAGGGATGCTACTCTCACATTGCACTTAGTGTAACTTATAAGCCCTATTG
Organism: Solanum lycopersicoides; assembly: GCA_022817965.1. NCBI lineage: Eukaryota > Viridiplantae > Streptophyta > Magnoliopsida > Solanales > Solanaceae > Solanum > Solanum lycopersicoides. The sequence goes on along the minus strand of CM040628.1, from coordinate 13,199,811 downwards.
TAGAAGGGTACTTACATGAATTACTTAATGTATGAATGTCCTTCAAATGTCTTGCCAAGAGTGTGGACTTGTTTTCCCGTGCGAGGTAATCCTATGGTTGGTAGTCTTAAAGATCACTTTGGTGTGTATTGAAGGGGGTGTATGAGCAGTCCCTTCATGTCTTACCTTAGCGAGTCTTATGATAACTTGGTTAGGAAAATCTCAAAGGAAATGAGTTCACTATGCTTGGGATGAATTGTACGCTGTAATGTTTCACTGTAAAGTTTTTTGAGTTTAATGTAAAGTGATCTTTTGGTTCTAATAGTACGAGAGTTCTATTTTATGTAATGAATGATGATTCTTATATTATTTTAACTCTAAAATTATGAAGGTTTTACTTATTTGGCATGAAAGTTTATTTTACTAAAATATCCTTTTTTGCATGTTTTTGCATATGTCATACTTAGTACATTATCTTGTACTAACCCCATACTTTTCTATACTTAATAAGTATAGATTGGGGACAAGTTGAAGACTAGAAGGCGAAACTTGGGAATTGACTCTCTCAAGATGAAGTATGTCCTCATATATTCGAGGGCATAGTTCTATTTCTTAGTTTCTATCATTAAGACTTATTATGTATTTTCATTTAATGTAAAGGGTCGTGTCCCTAAGATATTTATGTCGTGTCTTTAAGTTGACTTGTGAAGACGAGATCACTCCTTAGATTTTATGAAAGATGTTTCCTTTTTATTAATTTATTCGTGAAAAGTTTTAATTTCGCACTACTTTTCATGTCTTATGTAATGAATGATAGCTAAGGATGGTACAAGATCTCTGAAAGGTCAAGTACGCAATTGTTCCGACCTAAGGGTGTCCCTTCTTCTAGTTTTTCTTTTTTGGGTCGTTACAGTCTCTAAGGTGAAGGCTTTGATATGTGTTTCCCAAGGTCAAAGAAAGGAACCTTAAGTCGAAGGATTTCCTATGTTATGTTTATTCAATGTCATGTAATAGTTTAGTTATTATTTTATGTTGTAAGGGTCGTGTCCTAATATACGCTAATGATGTTGAATCTAAGATGGCAAAGAGACTTAGAGTTTAACTATGTATTATGACTTATGTTTTATATACATAATGGAAGTGATGTTCTAGAATATGATGTGCTATGAAAGTTTTAAATTTTCCGCTAAATTTACCATGACAATACGATGAATGATTACTATGGGCTTGTATAAGACCCCCGAGAGGTCAAGTATGTCATGTTACTTTTATGGGTGTTCCCCGATCGTGACAATTATGATGAAGCAAGGTTACTTCAAGGAGGTATCATAAGTATGTCTTGAGATGACATTCACTTGTATTGATCATGGTTTACGATTGACGTTATTTAACTCTTATGCTTATGTTGATGTTAATTTAAGCTATCATATTTAGTACATGTTTGTACTAAAGCATACTCTTACCTATATTTCTTATTCAAATGTAGGGCCTGGCGATCTCGACTCTCATCCCCGTAGTTAGGATCTTAGTAGAGACAAGACATGAACATTGGTGAATACCCATAACATCCGAGGATATATCCGCCATTTCCTTTTGATCTTTCATATTATATTTTAAACATTGTTGTATGGGTTGTGTCCCAAAATATTCATGTTTTAGATGGTTTTGATGGTTTTAAGACCAAATATAATAGACTTCTGCTTTTGTTATGAAATTTTGATGTTGTTAAAAAAGTTTTAAATTTCCGCTCATTTCTATTATTTAAGATATGAAATCTATGTGGCTTATGTGGGTCTCTTGGGATCTCATATGTCATGTTACATCCAGGGTGTATTCATGGGTGTTGACAGATTTGGTACAATTGTTGATATTATGTTATTTTAAATAGTGATATGTATTAAGGAATATACTTTGATGGCTAATCTGGTACAACAATTGGTGATTTTTTTGTTTTTAAGTATATAAGTTTTAGGAAAAAAGGTTCGAAATATATTCGATTTTTTTTTTTTTTTGTAATTTATTGTTATGTTGGTGAAAAGTCAAACTATTATTATATAGAAGTAATTTATATACTTACATTGTATACTTAACTTCCTTTATTTTTCTCGATTATGTGCTATATTAAAAGGAACTAAATAGCACTCATTTAACCCTCTTAATTATATTCAATATGCAATTTCAAGAATTAAAAGGTCATTTCTTCAAATTTCATGTATAATTTAGTGAATTTTATTTTTATTATTTCCACAACTTTTTATCATCCCAACCCCCTAAAATAATTAATATTTATGTTCATGACATTATTTACTATTTCACATTGTAGTCCTATAAAAACAATAGAGACATGAATGAGTATATCACCTTTTAAGTTATTATGTATTCGGTACTAATTTCATATTTTGGTTGACTTGAAGAAGAAGATAAAGGCTATTAAATTGTGATTATTTTATGGGAGTGGAGTCAATAAGAGCTCGAAAGATTGTTCATTGATTTCATATTTTTTTCTTGTATTTTTAATGATTATGATCGCAAATATGATGTCGCATTATTATCTTTTTTCCTATGTTCTTTCTATATTTCCTCTTTATTTTATATTTTATATGAGCTTGTGATTGTCATAAATCTATTCCTTGTGTTGGTTCAAGATATCAACTCATAATTTTGCTAAAAGTTCTCACTAATAGCTTACTTATAGAGAGATAGAGATGGGGAGAAAGAGATGGTAATACCTAGGTTAAAAAATTGTTATGTTCACTAGTTTGTGCCTAATGACAGACAAATATATCAAAAAAAAAGTGTAACAAAAGAAAATATGACCATTTTCTAAGAATATAAGGACAAATATGACCCTTTTCAATTATTTTTTCTACAAAACTTGGTTTTTGTGTGGTTGATGATTAAAGACTAGTTGATGGAGGTTTTTGTAGTTCAAATTTTCCAAAACTGTATAAAATGTATGAGTCGCGTGATAAAATCAACCTAAAACACTGAGCTTAGCTTTCAGATGAAAAACGAATGGCCAGAGTATAATCTGTGGAGGAAATTAATAAAAGGCCTAAAACTACTTCCAATGCTCATATCACTTCCCATCTTGTACCCTAACACACTTACTAGTCACAAAGGCAATCAAGCTGGGTATCAACACACTAACCAACAACTTTTGACTTGTGCATCACAAACAAAAATCAACATACAATCCTACATATCATGAAGTGCCAATTTCACGGCCTTTCAGCGCCGATTCAACTACTTTAACCTTCTTTGCATTTTCACTGTTCATGACTGACAGCTTTTCAAGTGATGCTCTCAGCAGTGACATTTCATTTTCTTGGACACGCACTTTTCTCCTCACTGATACTTGTCGCTCTTCATTTGACTGGCTGGGCTGTAGAGAATGTGTGTATCTTTTCAACCTGGCATTTACTGCTTCAATAGAAGAGCGTAGCGCATCCAACTCCACTCCCCTAAATCTGTCTGCATGACGTAAAAACATAATGTTCAGTTCCATACTCAAACGTTAAAGCCAGAACAAAAATACACTCTTTTCCACCCAAGCTTACACCTATTTCCTGTTTACACCGTAAAAGAACTAAGATTCCTTTTACTATCCTAATAAACAAAATTATTCTCAGGATGGGTATTACACGTCACTCATACAGTGAGACACTATTTGACCATCATTACGGACCGCCCGCTCCATTTGTTTCAACATAGGAACACTCGCTTCCTTTCAGACCCCACCCACAAGAAAAAGAAAAACACCGGTCCCAATCTGTCTGTACACCCTCAATTCTAGCAAAACATCCCATTCAGCCATTCAAAAAATCTATACAGCTCCTCACACGACCACCGATTTTCAACTTTAACCCCCCACCCCACCCCCCTCCCTTAATCCACTCCCATCTCCCACAAGCTCAATGTTCTCTTCTCTCACTCAACTCACATTTTCTCTCTATACCCACCAATCTGGCATCAGCTCGACCCAAAAGAAAAAAGACATGACCACCATAAATGCCGCCAAACATCTCTGACCCCAGCAACTCCACTAGACTGGTTTGAGGTGGGATTGTTGAGGTCTTGAAAGCAGTGCAGTGGAGGAGAACAAAGGGTGTTGCCACTGGAGGCGGTGGTGGTTTTGATGGAGGTGGAGAAGGAGGAGGTGCTGGGAAAGAAAAAACTCAAAAAAAGGAGAACGAAAAAAATCATAGAATAAAAATGATACTGTTGGATCATTTGAATTGATCTGGACAGTTGATTCTGCCTCAGTTTATTTTTAAAATTTGAGGCTCTAAACACAATCAAAGTGTTGGAAACATACGTCTCCCATGTTTCCAAATCATAGGGTATTAGCCAGGGAATTTTCAAATTAAGGTGGGTAAAGGGAACCCCCCCCCCCTGAAGCCCCTCTTAAGGTGTGTAAACAAGAAATTTGGTGGAACTATCAGAGACATTATGAATTAAGCCCGACAAATAACTCATTGGCCATTGTTAGGGCTTACAGGCCAGTATCCATTAGGGGTTGGCTTCTAGAGCATCCAGAGAGGTGGTAGAAATAGTCTGTCGGCCAAAATGCAAAAGACTAGACACATGTACGTGCATTATATCAGTTTCTACACCATGATGAGCTAGCGTTCACAACAAACCAAAATAAAACTACATTAAGCATTGGCATTCGATGAGCATATTACCAAGTTCAGACTTAAACTCTCGTTCAGCTTTAGATAGAGATGTCTTATGTGCTGCCGGCAGGTGTCTCAGGCTTTGCAAGCGCTCTTCTAGCTCACCGTGAAACCGAACTGCATGCTCAACACGATCCTCGATCTTTTCCTGTTTCCTTTCAACTTCCAAAAGCTTTTGCTGTGCTTTGCATAATCGAGAATACTGATCATCAATGATCTTTTTTACATGAGGTGCATGATGTTGAAGCTCAAAGTACACCTGATAACAGAACAAAAGTACCGTTAGTCATAACATGAAGAGACCACTCTACTGTCAAAAGAACTGATAAAAGAAAGAAAAATAAAGATTTTCTTTTGATTCTGACCCAAGTGAGAAATGAGAAGGAAGAGGGCATAGAATCAAAGGATTAAATTCCTCTTCCGTGCAAAGCAATGCACAGTTGAAATTTGAAATACATCCTCAGATAGTAGGGGAACTAACAACACCATCATTACAAGAAAACTGCTAACAGTTTATATAAAAATGTCTTCCACTCAATCTTTTCTAATAAGCAAATTGCTTATTATGGAATGGAGGGGTGGGAGCTCCATTTACAAAGTATATAGAAATATTTAGGGATAATGCACAAGTACCCCCTCAACCTATGCCCGAAATCGCAGAGACACACTTATACTATACTAAGGTCCTATTACCCCCCTGAGCTTATTTTATAAATAATTTTCTACCCCTTTTCGGCCTACTTGGCACTATCTTGTGGGTCTCGGCCCAACGTATGTTGACATTTTTTTCCAAACTAGTGCCACGTAGGCCGAAAAGGGGTAGAAAATTATTTATTAAAAAAGTTCAGGGGGGTAATAGGATCTTAGTAGTTAGTATAGTATAAGTGTGTCTCTGAGACTTCAGGCATAGGTTGAGGGGGTACTTATGCATTTTCCCAAATATTTCTGAGATTTCAGGCATAGGTTCACGGGGTACTTATGCATTTTCCCAAATTTAAGCAATATGCTCCACAGAAACAAAGTAGCATCCAACAGATGCGTCTGATCATCTAAGTAAAGAACCCCATCCTGGCCACATTTCTATATTAAGTAACAATTTAACTTTAAAATGTATATTTTATCCTAAATGAAATGATTTATAGCCACATAAATTTCATCATTCATTTTAGACCACAAGTTTTAAAAGTCTTCCTTTTTTTCTTAAACTTTGTGCCGAGTCAAACTACCTCATATAAAATGGGACACAGGGAGTAAAAGAATATTGCCACCAAAACTTTCACTAGCAGATAAAATAAGGCACACCCCTTGTCCCCTCTGAGGGGGAAATATGAAGACTTACAGATGATAAGACGATATCCAACAAAAAAAAGAGAGAGCCCAACAGGAAAAAGTCGCATCTCAAATCAGAACTATAGCGTACGAACAGCAGAATGTTACCTTGTGGGCATATTCCACATAGTTTTCATGAAAAAGCTTGAAATATTGATGAAGGGTTGATCGGCCTTCAATTGAATCCGCAGAAACTGAGCGCAAATGAGGTGATGAAGGAGGCAAAAGAACTACCCTGGGCCCAGTTAGGAGCTCTTTGCTTATGATAGTAGAATCTGTATCTTTTGGCACTTCTGCACCTATGAGTTTGTCAACCTTATCAATAACTGGGGGAAGAAGTGTATTCCAAGTCTCCATCTCAACCACTATACACTCATTAGAAGGGGTAAGACCCACAATCCATGAATCTCCAAAAGAATCTGATAGAGCCAAGAAACCAGAAAGTGGGCTGGCTGAGGATGCTTCTCCTTGAGAAGTGCTAAGAACAGGATGCACAGAGGGACTTCTCATCATGTCTTCTTTGCCACGAGTCTGATTAGTGAAAGGCAAAAAGTGCAACACTACTGAATCAATTCCTCCTTCATGAAGGCAATATATTCTTTCTGAAATAATGGGATCAACAAACATTGATAAAACAGAACCGCTTCTTCTGGGCAGAGCTAAATCCACAATAGCCAACCTCAGAAGAGGAGGTGGATGCCCCAACCATAAAGTATGATCTGGTGGCACATCAAGCTTCAAAATGGAGGTGTCACTTGACAATGACTCGCAAATCATTGCAAGGCCAACTATACTATCAGTTGAATCCAGACATACCCGAGGTGGACTACCAACCTTCCAGACAGGCTGCACTTCATCAGCTAAAGCATCTATCTGCAACTGCCCCCTACTCCAAGCAGTTACTAGGATAGAATCTTTGCTAACTAAATCATAAAGAAAACTGACAGCACGCCCTTCATAAACTGGAGGATGAACTGAGTCATCTTCAACACCATGACTTACTTTACGTAAAGGTCCCTGCGAGTAAAGCCAGTGTTACAACATAAGGTGTTACATAGTTGGAAAGAGAATCAAGCAAGCTATCTCTTCTGGAAAACAGTTCCATTATATAACCAAAACATAAACCAGCACACAAAAGTGTTTTGTACTGACTGAAAATAACCTCGTTTCCTTCATAAAGAGAAACAAGAATAGCTGTGCAGCTTAACTTAGATGTCACTGTGTAAAATTGCAATTTCACGTACACTTTCTCCACTTCAAGAAACAGAAAAAAGGAGAATGCAGTGCTCATCTAATCAAAGCTTATAGTGGTATTTGTTTCAGCATAAAAAGGATAAGAAAGAAAACTGGAATAAGGCCCCTCTGCACACAGAAATGGAAGTTCAGCGGATTTCTATCTGAGGAGATGCATGGAAGAGAAAATAGAGTTATTTATGTTGAAATAAGTCTCAATTGGTTTCACCATGTTTTCCACCACAACTTATAGTCTAAAGTTTCTAAAACTTGTTCAAGTCTGGACTCCTCCGCCAATACACAAGTTTTTTTTTGAGATGGTAACAGTCTTGTATTATATTCTAAGAAATCAAACCTGCCACAACTTGTTACAAGTAACTAAGACAGAATAAGAGTATCTCATCCAACAAGACAAGGAGTTAGGCAAAAAATTCAATGCACTAGGTAATAAGGACAGACGGAAAAGACTTTCTACTGTATCTCTTCTTCTCAGTGCGATCCAGTCGGAATCCAATGCCAATATATTTGTCATCCGTGTATGTTCAATTGAAGGGTAGACAACTATTTTGTTCTCTTCTCCTACATGCATCAATATCAATAAATCTTCTGATTTTTAAAAATATTACAACTTGCAACATTTAATACTGCCATGTTACTATCATCGTTTATCCCAATTTTAGAAAGGGGGCAGGCACATAGAAGCCTTCTTCCTTCATATTCTGAAACTCAAATTAATGTTGGTTTCTGAAGAAGTTCAAGGTAAATGGTGCCGATGAAGCCCATCTAGTGACTGCTATATCTATCTAACATGCATGGTAAACACAACAATAATATTGAAAAAATTAGTTTTGATTGTGTTAATTAATTAGCACAACTTTAGGGAACTTTATTTTTATTTTTCCTAGCGTAATTATAGGATAGAATATTTTCTTTTATTGAATTTGACTTCTTTCCTTAATTAGTTGGGATTCATTTACGTAAAACCCTTCTCATACAACAATATGATATACTGAAATACAAAGAAGCCTTTTCTTCTTACTCAAATTCAACATGGTATCAGAGTCTTGCTGCCTTTTGAGGTAAGTTTTTCTCCTTCCCAGCAAAAAACAAAAAACAAAAAAAGGGAGGGGGTGTCACCAATGACTACTCCCGAATGTTTTAGAGATTACTTGCTTCTTGTCAATTTCATGCTTACCCACCAAGTTTCAGATTTTTCTGATAACCAGAGTTAGGTTCCATTAAAGCAGAGCTGGTTTTCCGACGAGACTGATCTATCCAATGGTTTTCTTTGGTTTTTCTTCTTCTGTGGGGTACACAAAGCAATAGATAATAATTCTCTTACAAAAACCAATGTTATGAATATATGGGGCGTATCGTGCTTAGTCAAGGTCTTGTTTGCTCTATATTAAATTTAGAAATTGCTTCGGTTATATTAATGGAGAGCAGAACCAACCTACTGCATTTGATAATGGTTTATGGGATTCCGATAATTCACTTGTTATGACATAACTTTCAAATACTATGCACCTACAAATCTCTAAGCAATATTCACTGGGACAGGGAGTAATAGATTTTTAGGAAATTACGGTATATGAAGAATGGGTGGTAATGTAATATCAGCCGATTAGGTGTACAGACAATCGAATCTGTTCCAAAGGAAGTGGTTAGAAAGCCATTATCTATTCCGACATAAATCCCTATGGGACTAGAAGAGTAGTTTTGTAAGACTTTAGAAGAGCCTGTCATGTGTCAATAAGCACCAAACTCAGCGATTGAAGAACCGAGATGAGCCGTACAGGGAACTAGTTACATATATTAGATGTGGCACAATTTCGAATACTATGTACCCCCAAATCACTAAGCAATTTATGCCATACACTTTTGATACTTGCTTTCAGTCATTTCATAAGATGATGATTTGTACTTAATTTGAGGCTAAGATAAAAATCTTGCAAACTGGCAATGGCATAGAATACATGGAAAAAGATTTGGTGCTTATTTAGAGTTTAATGGGATAATCCATCAAACTTTGTCCCTACGCTAGTGAACAAAATATGACTGAGGAAAATTAGGCATGTGCACAAGATCTCTTATGTTTACCATGACACTATCAAAAATCCTACTAGGGGATGTCCTTCTAGTTGTTGCCTATCTTATCAACAGAATGCAACTTAATACCCTTAGGGGTCGTTCGGTAGGGAGTATTAGGAGAAATAGTCTACGTATTATGTATGGTATAATTTAGTACTATGTTTGGTAGGCATTGTGGGCCCATGTATAACTAATCCATGCACCCTACATGGTATTATAGGATGTATTACTAATACCTTCCATTTGGTGGTATTAGTAATACATATGATTTAATACCATGGGATTACTCTAGTAAAGACAAAAGTATCCTCAAATCATTTTAATCATTTTGTTTATTTTCTTGATTTTATATTTTATATTTGTACTACTAAATTTATTTAAATAAATTATCTTGCAAATTTCATTATTTAGAGTTGTTTGTTGCTAAATAACTCCAAAATGAATCAATATAATATTTGAAATGTGAGTTGTTTAACATTTACTAATAAAAAGGTAAAATATATCACCACATGACGTTTGTGACTTACTTGAATGTATTTTTGTTGATATATATATGTGGTTTTCTAATTATTTGTATTTTGAACAATTTATAAAATTGCATACATATTAAAACTACAACTTGCATACTTTTATCAGTAAATGTAGATGGTTTATTCGATTTCACTATTTTTTACTGTCTTTTTGGTTTTAAAAGTAGATGGTCTATCTTTTATAAATTGAAAATTAACGTTGATTGATAAATTTGTTAAGATGACAATCATTTACCCTCAAATAATTTAACTAAGAAAATAGTAAACACTGCAATACAATTGTTCTTCTCCTAGCTAGTTAGAAGGCCATAAAAAATAATATTGGCAAACTATTATCTATCTTGCCCCAATTACATGAAATAGAAAATCCCATAATAATTCAAGGATATAATTGAAAAGAAACTTTTTTGTAATTTTAATCCCAAACACAAGATGGGGTGGGAAGCAATACCAAACATTGGGTAAAAAATAACCCCTGCACTACTAAGGGGTCGTTTGGTAGAGTGTATAAGAATAATGCTTAATAAAGTGTATTAGTAATATTTGTATTAGCAATGCATGTATTAGTTATGCTTGCATTAATTATACATAGATTATTTTTATGCATTGTTTGGTTTGATGCATTAAATAAAGCATGCATTGCATAAAAAAATTAATTTACAAAGATGTCCTCCACTATTATGATGGAAAAGATATAAAAAGAGATTTGAGGGGCAAACGGGTCTTTAAGGGGTCGTTTGGTAGAGTGTATTAGGAAATATAATGCATGCATTAGGTGTGTATTAGTAGTACCTTGCTTGGTACACATTTTCTTGCCATGTATAACTAATGCTTGCATTAGTTATACACTCTATTGTGTATTAAGTTGTGTATTACTAATACCAAGTAATTCTAGGTATTAGTAATACATAGCATTTCACACTTGCTTTAGAATAAATAATTACAAAACTACCCTCAAAGCTGTTTAAAACATTTTCTCTGCTTTTCATTTTCTTTCTTGTCATATGTTTTTATTTTTACTTTATTTGTTTTTCAATGTTTTAATTTGTTGGTGTTTTAATAGACTTTATGGCCTCTTTAAGTATCTTTTTTTTATAAAAAAAATTAATTCAGTAGGAAGTGCATGTAGAACAACAGACCCATGGAAAGAAATCTGGAAGAGTGGCTCCAACCAAAGTGAAAAGATTCACTTGGCTGGTAGCCAGAAGAGCCTGTCTGACTCATGAGGCACTGTAGAGGAGGGGTACCAACATAGCCTCTAGGTGTTTTCTGTGCAAAGAGGCTCTGGAGACCAACAAGCACCTGTTTCTCCACTGCATTGTAGACGAGGTGTTCTCCGTGCAAAGAGGATCTGAAGACCAACAAACACCTGTTTCTCCACTGCAAGAGAACAGCACAGGTCTGGGCTTTATTTACCAGCATAGCCAGTGTAAAGTGTAAACTGGACTGCTGAACTATGCCTAAACACTCAGGAGATTTATTAAGCTGTTGGATTAGAAAAGGGAGGTAGCAAGAGTCAGAAGAGGTGGGGAGAACAGTTTCAGCATGCATCTGGTGGAATATGGTGGAATATCTGGAAAATCAAAAAAAATTAAGAAAGTAGAGAAATGCCTCCCTAACCTATTATCGGATTCTCAACATCACACTTATACTTTGCAGGGGGTCCTATTACCCCACTGGATTCTATAAATTCTAAATATTTACCACCCTAAAACTAGAAAACCACATTCTCAACGTGTAGTGATGCACACTCGCTGCCAGCTGTCATTTTTTGTTATTAATATTTATTTTTATCCCTTTATCCCCATTTTGATTAATTACAAAAAGATCATTATTCTTTTTATTCCTTCTTCTTCTTCTCTTTTGTTTTTCATTTCCCTTCTTCCAAATCAGTCACCCACGAAAAAAAAATCGAAGCTATTTTATTATCATTTTTTCATCACCTTATACCATCCTTCAGCACCTTGACGAGCTTGATTACTCATCACTTTTGAATTTTTTTATTATGTTATTTCTTTCTCTGTCTCCATGACACCAAATTTGTAATAAATTTTATTACGAGTTGTTGATGGTCAAATTTTTGGGTCTTCACCATACAACAATTGAGCTTGAAGATACCCAAAACCAGTGAGAAGGTAGATTAATGGTGTTGATATTTTGAACTAATTTGAGATTATAAGACCACGAAAGATATAATTCAATTATTATTATTATGTGGCTTGGGTGGTAGAGGCGGATTAGAACAAGATTGTAATTAGAAAAGTCGGCCACTGGAGGTGATGTACGCAAGGACAAGGCTGACGATGAAGGACAAGACTCACTAGGAGGGGTGATGGGTACATTTGTTTGGTGGGGACCGTGACTAGTACTACAATGTGGTGACGAAAAATGAGGAGTATCACTAGGTGCGGTGGAAATAAACTAGGAGGTGTGGGTTGTTGCGGAGGACTAGAATTTGGAGCAATAGCAACAAGGAGAGAAACCCAAGGGTGTGACAAAGTTGGTTGGGATGGGGGAGGGCCAAGGATAGAAGGTTCGGCAAATGGGAATTTGCTCTCATCAAATTTGATGTGTCGGGCAATATAAACTCGTCCAGTGGAGCGATCAAGGCATCTATAACCCAAGTGGCTGGGACTATATACCAAGATCATACACCAAAAACTCATGTTTAGTTTACTTTATGAAATTCATGATCGAAGAAAATTATTTTACAGTCATAATTGTTTTAATTGAATGGATTTCTCTGTTAATCAAAAAAGAAATTTAGTAATAGAATGGACACTTTAATGATGGAAGGTGTTAAATAATTCTATTTTCTTTTTTTTTGTTTTGATTCCAATCTTTCTTCTTCTGCTTTTTTTATATTGGTCTTTACTCCGTGAAGCAAATTGTAAAGAAAATATTAGAAGATGGATAAAAAGATGTCGTTAGTATAGTGATGGTGGTTCAAGGTGGAGGAAATGGTGGTGAGGTGAATGTCGAGTAACGAGAAAGAGAGGGGAAAAAAAGAAAAAGAAAAAGAAAAGTTAAAGAGAAAAGTAAAAATATATATTTAACGAAAAGGCAAATTAAAATGTTACTAAAATTCTTTTGACTTACACATGCCTCCAAGAGAGTGAGGACACTCACTGTGCCAAGTCAGCATCTAAGGGTGTAATTATTCCTAACTAAAATAGTCTAAGGAGTAATAGTACTCCCGTAAAGCATAAGTGTGTAGCTGAAAATTCAATAACAGGTTGAAGGGGCATTTGACTATTTTCTCAAGATTTTTTTAAGGGAAAGAATGTGTTATACAAAAGATTAAGTGAAAAGCAATCACTTCTTTATTGGTGTAAAGAACAGGAGATCCAGCTAGTGAATTTATAGGATCTTTGTAAGTATTTGTGTCCTCTTTTCTCTTGTAACAACTTTTTCGAGGTGGCCAACATAGCCATTAATACTTAAGTTTCCAAGTTCAAACGTGCGACATTTTTGCTCCATCATAGGAGATGTTGATTGCGTTAATTAATTAGCATGGTTTTAGGAGACTTTATTTTTCCTTTTCCCGGTGTAATTAAAAGAACAATGTTTTTCTTTTGTTGTAATTGATTGTCTTTTCTTAATTAAGTCAGAATTCACTAGTATAAATACCCCTTCTCATGGAACATTAAGATATATTGAAAGACATAAAAGTCTTCACTTCTTTCTCAAAATCTACAAATAGAATTCAATCCGTGAACATAAAGTGAAAATCAAATAGTTTGTTTCCCCTGTAAGAAAGGACAGTGTGCTGCACAGTATTTCAATTTTCAACAATCTGACAGTTCACATTCATGAATATTCAAATGCAGCATCGACTAACAAGAGAAAGAAGAAAAGAATTAATGAAAACAAAATCAAGAAAATAAGCACCGTAAGTTAAAAGTGTACCTGTAATGAGATTGAAGCATCAAATAAAGCATAAGGTTGAGCTCTAAGAACAGCATCATTTTCTGCATGAACTTCTTTCCGAGTTAGTTCAGGAAATGTTGCTCCCAACCAAGAGATTGCCAAATTTGAGTTTTTCACAGCTTTTGAATTCGCTGATTTCAGACCAAACATGTGAGCATCACTATATAACTCCAGTACAGATTCCCATTTGTACACACTGTTCCAATAGAAAGCAGCTACTTTGGTGAGATTAAGTGAAGTATTACGACCTGCTACTTGCAGGCCAAAAATAGCAACACGGGGCATAAGGAGATACATATGCAAATTAGATATCTTGATGAGAATATGAAAATGAGACACATGGGAGGAGGAATAATTGCTCCAAGGGAAAGGTAATAGTCTATGAGATCTCTTATATAGACACACGAGTATCAAAATATTAGGAAATTAACCTATAAGTTGATCAAGTTTACAAGTGAGCAAAAATAAGAAAATGTCAAAAGCATTATGGAAAAAGATATTTTGTCTTTTTGTCAGCTAATACAAGGACCTCACAAAACTTAATATCACTTCACAACCATCATATTTAAATTTCTGTTCATAAGCATCTCCTAACAAAACCTGAAGATTAGCAGCATTATGATCTCTGGCAAATTACCTTCCAAATGGAACAACAGGACATAAGATGTAAACTGAGCCATCACTAAACAAGACGAAAACCTGCATAAAATAATATAATTACTCAACTTTCACATACAAAGCTAATGATGGTAAAACCACTTGATCATAACCACCACTGCCAGAAGATGGATTTTAGAAAATACAGTAAATCTGCTACTATATAGTGATACACTAGTTCCATATATTGTTATCACCAAACATATCAATGCAGCTACGATTCATAAACTATTACCATGCCATTTCTTTTAATTTTTATCATCCCACATATTCACATAGTGAAAAGATCATGATTCACTGATGAAGTATATTCTTTCAAGTCCCCAAAGTTTGTCAACAGGGCATCACCACAGTATAGCTGAGCTTATAACTCTTATAAGCACCATGTCTATAATATAACGGGAAGGCGGTAAAAAATTAAACTAAGAATGGCTCAATTTTTGCACAATTGAAGTAGTTAGTGGGCTTCAATAGGAGAAGATGTGTTATGGTGGCTGGGCAGTAACAATGGTTCCTTCCAAGTTAGTGCAGCTTACAGAATGATGAACCTTTTTTTTTAACTTGGAAACGTTCCATAATGATGAACCATTCCAATCAACAAATCAACTACTGGCTTTGGAAGCTCTTGGAAAACTAAAATAAGACACAAAGTAGCTTGTTTTGTGAGGTTTAGGCGAAGGAAACCGTCCTTAGACAGGACAATTTGAAGGGAAGAGGGAACCATTTATGCTCCAGATGTTTCTTCTGTGGGGAAAAGGCAGAGACAGTGAATCCTCTATTTCTACATTGCAAGGTTACAGGACAGATTTGGAGAAGACTTTTAAACCTCAAGGCATATCTTGGACTATGCCTGGTAAGGTTTCAGAGGCACTCAAGAGCTGGTAGGAAGTAGGTGCAAGCAAAAGACAGAAGTTGATGGAGAATTGTCCCTGCTTGCATCTGGTGGACATTTAATCTGGAAGGAGAGAAACTCTACATGTTTGAGAATGTGGAGAATAATATGCAGAAAATCAAGCTGAATTCAGTATTCATCCAATGTTTTTGGTGTAATTAGACATCCTAAAATGGAACTGCTTCAATGATTGATGTTTTAGATTCAATTTGATCATAGCACAGTAGAATTTGTAAGCTCTCTTGAATATATGATTTTAGTACAACCCGTGTACTGTTTTGATCATGATTTATATATACATATACACTGTTACCAGTTGCAAAATAAGAATAGAACTTACACTGAACCTGTCCCACATATGATCACCCCCAAAAGAAAAATCGACAGGGCAGATTGCTGTAGCATTGTGCGAACTGCCAGGCTCCACGGGCTGTAGATAATACTCCTGCTCTGGCTGGCCAAGGGCCGAAGACAAATCAAAAACCCTGAACACAGAGTAATATATAAGTAAATATAGCACAATGTAATAATATATAAGTAAATATAGCACAATGTAATTTGTCAATAAGTAGAAATAACACAATTCTCCAATCAGCAAGTGATTTAACATGCAACTGATATATTAAGAAAGTCGTAGAGAACAAACGGAAAAAACTCTCATCTGTGGAAAACAAACGAAATGCTACATAGCTATTCAACAAGCTCTGAGTGTCTGACAACTACAAGCCCCAAAAATATTGATCACTTGGACATGAACACCCAGAGAAAAGGGGAGGGGAAAAGAAGCTACAGTGTAGATAAACGTCAGTGAGAAGACAAGAGTTTGAGAGTGAACTCAGCTTGATTATTCCCACAAGCTATTGTGGTTTAAATAGCTAACTATACATGTCCTAAAAAGGAAATCAATACCCAATCAATATCAAATCAAGCTAGAGTGAATCTAGGAGTAAATCAAGCTACCCACTATATTTACACATAGGCTATAGAATATTCCTAGGATTCTAACATTCCCCTTCAAGCTGGTGCATACAAATTAAATGTATCAAGCTTGTTACATACATAACTTGTTTTGGGACCAGCTAGGGACTTGGTGAATATGCATGCAAACTGATAAATTGACCGCACGAACCTTGTGTCAATGTCTCCAGAAAGTACCTTTTCTCTAATAAAATGACAATCAATATCTGTGTTTGGTCCTCTCGTGAAATATTGGACTCGATGCGATGTGAAATGCAGCTTGATTATCGCACACAGGTTCCATTCCTTTGGTATCTCCAACTTTCAATTCCTCTGGTAGTTGCTTGATCCATATGAGTTCACAGGTTGCCACTGCAATAGCCTGATATTCTACTTCTGCACTAGATCTAGCAACCACATTTTGTATCTTACTTTTTACAAGACGCCAAATTTTGCCCAACTAGAACACAATATCCATAAGTGGATCGTCCGTCAAAGGGTGACCTTGCCCAGTCTGCATCTGAATATCCAACAATTTTCTCATGTCCTCGATCTTCATTAAGAAGTCCTTTCCTTGGAGCAGATTTTATGAATCGAATAATGTGAATAATTGCATTCCAATGACTCACAAGGAGAATTCAAGAACGGACTGACGACACCAACCGGGAAGGTAACATCAGGGGTTGAGTCACTATGAGATATTCAACTTTCCTACCATATCTTCCTGGATCGCTAAGAGGCTCCCCCTACCTGGTAGAAGTTTTTTTTTTTTTTGAAAATGGTAACTTTGTCTATTCCTCAAAAGTTAGTACACTGATCAGTATTTACAACCTGTACTTCAAATTCTACTATCTTTAACTAAATTGAGTCTAGTACATCAATTAAGGAGATAGTATCCTTTGAGTATAATTGATTACACCAAAAACATAGTAGCATAAGACAATTTAGTTTAACTTTTTGCATACTAATCTCAACACTATCGAAAGCTCTAGAGTTCCGTTCCTTCCATATTGCCCACCATATGCTAGCTGGGACAATTCTCCATCTGTCTCTATTCTTGGACTGCTTTCCTGCTTCCTCCCAACTCTGAATTGCTTCTGTGATCTTGGCAGGCATGGTCCACGACATACCCTTAAGGCTTAGGAATGACCTCCATAGTTGACTTGTCATCTTGTAGTGTAGAAAGAGATGGTTAACTGTCTCAGCAGTTTCCCCACAAAAGAAACATCTAGAACATAATGGTATCCCCCTTTTCTTTAAGTTGTCTTGAGTCAGTACAGTCTCCTTGGCTAACAACTAAACAAAACATGCCACTTTGAGTGGTATTTTTGACTTCCAGAATCCTCTCCATGGCCAGTGACATTGAGGCTGATTGGTGTGGTTCAACCAGTTGTATGCACAACCCACCTTAAAGCTGCCCTTTCGATTGCCTTTCCACCACAAAATGTCCTGACCTCCTTTCAGTCCATTAAATTGCCCAATGGTGTTGAAAAAATATGCTACCCTTTGAATCTCCCAATCATTTAATTGTCTTCTAAAAGATGAAGTTCCACCCTTGTAGAGTCCAGTGATCTACTATAGTCTTCTGTTGATGAGATACCAGAGAGTATATATCAGAATACAAGGCCTCTAGCCTACCTGCCTCATGCCAAGCATCTTTCCAGAATTCTGTTTTCTCTCCATTCCTCACTTTGATCTGTGTGTTAGCCTTAAACTCGGACCACAGAGATCTAATGGATCTCCATACACTAAACCCTATGTTGTAGTCACTTCTTTGGTCATCCAGTTATCTTCCTCTTCATATTTAGCTTTAATGACTTCCTTCCAGTAGGTCTGCTCTCCATTGTTGAACTTCCATAACCATTTCATCATAAGGGCTTTGCTTTGATTCAACAAATTCTTTATTCCGAGACCTCCATGCTTCTTTCCCACTATCACAGCATCCCATTTAACCAAGTTGTAGCCTTTCCTCTCTTTGTTTCCTTGCCAAAGAAATTTTCTTCAAATTTTATCCAACCTTGTGATTACACTTTTGGGAATTGGAAATATGACATCATATAGGTTGGTAGTGAATCAAGAACAGAATTAATCAAGGTCAACCTGCCACCCCTGGAGAGATATTGTGATTTCCATCTTGCTAACTTCATTTCACATTTCTCAACCACATTATTCCAGATTTCATACAACTGAGATTTGGCCCCCAAAGGCATCCCAAGATATCCATTGGAGAATCAATAGGCCTGCAATATGTCATCCCCATCTCTTCAAGAATATCAAGTGCATACTTCCCTGGTGAAATGGCAATTCCTGATTTGGATTGAGCAACTTCAATGCCCAAGAAGTACTTCAATCGACCAAGATCCTTTATCTGAAAGAGCTGGAAAAGGTGATGATTCAATTTGGTAATTCACTCATCATCATTGTTTGTGATAACTATGTCATCAACATACACTGCCAAATACATGCACAAACCTGGAGCACAATGACAATAAAACACAGTATGATTAGCGTTACTTCGTACCATGCCAAACTCTTGAATAACCATGCTAAACTTCCCAACCCATGCTCGAGGACACTGCTTCAGGCCATAAAGTGCTCATCGTAGACCTCACACATGTTGCTAGACTCCCCCGAGCAACAAAACCAGGTGGTTGCTCGACATATACCTCATCTTCGAGATCTCCATGAAGAAACCGCAGCCATGGATAAAATGAGACGAACTGAAGCAATCTTGGCCACAGGAAAGAAAAATATCACTGTAGTCAAGACCAAAAATCTGTGTATAACCCTTGGCCACTAGTTGAGCTTTTAGGCAATCAATCTATCCATCGAGGCAAACCTCCACACCGATAACCAACTGTAGATTTATCTAGAGGTAGAGGAACAAGCTCCCAAGTACCACTGGAGTGTAAGGCACACATCTCTTCCATCATAGCTTGATCTCAGCCTGGATGAGAAAGAGTTTCACATGTAGTCTTAGGAATGGACACTGATGATAGTGATGATACAAAGGGAGAATGGGTTGGTGACAAAAGATGAAAGCTTAAAAAGTATAGATAGGATTAGGGTTACGAGTAGAGCGATTACCTTTTCGAGTGGCGATGGAAGGACTGTATGTAGACACGTGGCGATTACCTTCGGGGTGGCCCAGTGGTTTGAGCTTGGGACTTCCATGTTGGAGGTCTCAAGTTCAAAAACCCTTGCCAGCGAAAGCAAGGGGCTTGGCTTCTGGGTCGAGCTCGTCGCACCAGGCTTGCCTAGTGCGGGTTACCTCTCCTATGTGGTTTGCGAGCTATTGCATAGGAGCGGGGGTTTTACCCTGCACACCCAAAGGGCAGCGGTTGCGGGTTTCCCTTGTCATCAAAAAAAAAAAGTCCTCAGCAGACAACGATTCTACAACGATTCTGGCAGAGGGCGCGAACAATGATGATAGGTTAACAGTGGAAGGACAAACTATGGCGGGATCACCAAAAGATGGAACTGGTAGAATGTTAGTCTAAATGTCTAATTGTTGAGTAGAAGAGGATGTAAAGTAAGTTTGACCTTCAAAAAAGAAGTAACATCAGCTAACATAAGGAAGGTAGCGATGGAGTTCAGGTGAGAAGCAACGATATCCCTTATGTACCCTTTAATTGAGAAAGACATTTAAGAGCACGGCTAGCGAATTTGTCTTTTCTTGGAGTGACTATGTGGACAAAGCATGTGCTCCCAATGACATGTGGTAGAAGAGTGAATAAGGTTGACCTGGAAACAAAACAGTGTGGTGCCTTATTATGAATAGCATAGTAACGCATACAGTTAATCAGATAACAAGAGGTGAGCATTGTGTCCCTGCAAAATCCCAATGGAACATTTGCTTGTATATATGCCCATTTTTTCTCCCTGCAATCTCATTTTGTTGTGTCGTGTATGGACAGGCTGATGAAGATATCCATGGAAATACATAAATTGTTTAAATTGAGATGATAAATATTCGCGTGCATTATCACTACAAAGAATGCAAATAGAAATACCAAATTAGTTTTTTATTTCAGCAAAGAAAGTTTGAAGTATGGAAAATATTTCAAAATGATCTTTCATCAAGTACATCCAAGTGAACCTTGAGCAATCATCAATGAAAGTAACAAAACCTTCAAACCCAATGTAGAATTGATTTTAATAGGACCCCAAATATCATAATAACTAAATGAAAAAGAGACTACGCACGATTATTAGGACTATGTGGAAAAGTAGCTCGGGTGTGCTTCCCCAATAGACATGACTCAGAATCTAACTTAGACAATTTGGACAAGCTAGGTACCATCTTTTGAAGTTCGGATAAACTAGGGTGTCCCAATCATCTGTGGGTTAAATCAAGAGAGTCTGAGATTGACAAACTATAGTGGATTTGGGAGATTGAGATAATAAAGTTCATCTAACTCATGCCCTTTGCCAATCATCCTTCCCGTACTAAGGTCTTGTATGACAAAGAAGTCACTAAAAATAGGTGATACAATATATAGCCTTAGCCAAACAACTTATTAAGAAGAGGCTAAACAGACAACCAAAGACAAAAAGAGCATTATTTAGAGCCAAGAAAGGTAAGGGATTGGCTTGACCAACTCCGACTGCCATGGTCTAAGAACCATAACCCAAGGACAAGTGTGGTGGATTGTGAGATACAAGCAACATGATTAATAAGATTACCAACTTGGGCAACAAAAGTTACTTATGAAGATGTCTGCTTACTCGCCTGATACGGAAGAAAGTCATTGTATTTTACCTCGGACAGAGAGAACAATTGATTGGTGGGATTACCAATGTATTAAGTTTGAGCAACATGAGCATTCTTTGGTTTACCATGTAGAGAGTAATACACATCACGGGTATGACCCAATTTGTTATAATAACCACATATTGGTCGTTTCCCATGCCAGCCTCCATGTCGATTTCCGGTCAGTAATGCAGTTTGAGATGCTAGGACAGAAGAATGTGCAGGTGGTACTAGATGACTAGATGACATCGGTGGTGCTACTAGTCGTAACAATAGAGCAAGTAGATCAATCCACAACGGAAACAATAAAGTTGGCGAAAATTTGATCTCGCAATAAATCAAGATCAAATGGAAGTCCAGCAAGTGTAACAGCTAGAAACATCTTCTTACGCTGCTCTAATTGCTTTTCAATATTTGGAGTAGCGGGCATTAACCCATTAATTCTTCCATAACCACTTAAACCTGTCCAAGAT
This sequence comes from Solanum lycopersicoides, assembly GCA_022817965.1. Taxonomy (NCBI): domain Eukaryota; kingdom Viridiplantae; phylum Streptophyta; class Magnoliopsida; order Solanales; family Solanaceae; genus Solanum; species Solanum lycopersicoides. The sequence continues at coordinate 13,178,308 of CM040628.1, read as the reverse complement.
AAGTTGACATATCCGAGTCCAGCTTTTTAAGGTTAGTCAACCGAGAAATCACATTATAAAAGCGGGATATGTCATTTGTATATAGCCCACGAGCCTTTTCCCAAACTAAGAAGCAAGTTTGGAATGGTCGAAACAAAGGCATCAACTTTGAATCAATAGATTTCCATAACAGACTACACAATTGAGCATCAATTTTCTCCCATTCGCCCCTATATTTTCCATTAATATTCTTGGCCTGTTTAACCAAATGATCTTGAACACCTTGTCCCTTGCACCATAAGTGAACAGAGGAGGACAAAGATAAATAGTTTGCACTACCTGATAAAGGTTTTGTGAAGGTTTTGTGGTGATGCCATGGTTTGGTTTGGTGGAACTCACAGATTTAGTGTTAAGCATATCAGATCCGAGAGACATGAAAAACAGATCTACAAGTGTTCAAAAATAAAGTAAATTCTGGGGGAAAACCTGAAAAACAGATCTGGAAAACGGAGAACTGCTTGCTGTCTTGCCGGAAAAAGTTGCTGGACAAAAAATCTGCCAGAAAAGTGGCTGAAAAACACCACAAACTGCGAGGATTCCGATCGTAATAGTGGTACTGGTATATGCACAATACCCCTGGAGAGTGTCGGAGTTGCAAAACAGTGGAGGTTTTAATGGGAAAAAAATTCTCAGCAATTTTGTTCTCTTATATTCTTGTTTTCTCACTAAAGAAAGCTCTGATACCATGTGAGAAGACAAGATTTTGAGAGAGAACTCAGCTTGATTATTCCCACAAGCTATTGGGGTTTAAATAGCTAAGTATACATGTCCTAAAAGGAAAGGAAATCAATACAAATCAACGTCAAATCAAGCTAGAGTAAATCTAGCAGTAAACCAAGCTACCTACTATATTTACACATATGTTATGGAAAATTCCTAGGATTTTAACAGTGTCGTTCTATGCAATGGAATGGTTCTACTAAACCCAACATTTGGACTCCACATTTAAATAGATCCAAATTGTCGGAGTTCTAACCTCTATCAACATGCATTACTGCAAATGAGAAGAGCTTCGTCAATTTGTCTAAATGAGCAACAAGACAGACCAAATTACTGACAGCTCACTTCCAGATATAAGGTTCTGTCCTCTTTGGTATTTGTTGATACTCCTAATATTTTTCGGCTCATCAAGTCCGAAAGGATTAGCTTCTTGAAAGAAATATATTGAAGTATTGCATCTCACTTAGAAATCTTAGAGAGCTTTCAGATGGCCACAAATAGACTCATGTAACAGACCAAAAGCAGCATGCTGTTCTCCATAAGTCTTTTGTTTTAGAAAACCTACCTGTACAACTTAGGGAACTGTTTATTTAGAGATATATCATTGCCATTTGAGGGTTTGAACTAACAGAAAGAGGTTTCAGTTCATTCTATCGTTTCCATTTTGGGTTCACGTTAAAATGTTTGCCAAAAGAAGCAGATCATGGACAATTTATCTAGTTTAATAAGCCAATTGAATGACATGTTTGCCGTGAAGAGTTCCACGCCACAATTATTTTCCCATATGGAAGTGGCATATATATTGAGAGCTCAACAACCATATAGCACTACGCACCAAACAAAACCTTCCACTAGAACACCATGTCCCGGTGATATAAAACACCATATCTCTTTTCTGTTATTGCTTATAAATTCCTTTTCATATGTACTGCAAGATGCACTTTCTTTTGTAAAGATTAAAGAAATGCACATAGTATTTTCTAAAAGAGAAAGGCATGGGTTTTTTTTTCTTGTTTAGTATCCAACAATTTAAACAAGCAAATCTTCATTTAGTTTAGAATTCCATCTACTCCTATAAATTTCAAGTTCGTGAAATCCTTCTATTCTCTTATAACCAAATTATATCTACCGCAACATGCTTTCTCACATGGTCAACTTTATGTTGAACTTCCAAGAGGGATTTCAATGTCGATAACAAGAGTTTTGTTATGACAGAGCAACCGAAACGAGTGAAAGGAACATACACCTGGAATATCATCTAGAAGAAAGCATTAGGTGAGATACGGTTAATTACATGAGTGTACCCCATAAAAGCTAAATAAGTAAACGCAACTACATGTTCAAATTGAACTTTGATTTGTATCTTTATAGGTTCACACTATATGTAATTATCTTGACATCGGCAAACAAGACAGCATTCAACGATCAACACTGATCATTCCAGAAACTGTGTACTTCATTCGTTTGTGTATAATTTCCAACTTAATAATATTGATATAATTTAACAAAAACTCTCCACTCCAATGTCAGGCAATATACTATCAACTTGACTACATGACTCCGGAACCACGTGCAACATACATGTTGAGAGACTAGTTTTATTAAAATGTCTAAAAAACACAGATTGAGCAACTCTTTTCAGGTTTTCAACATACACCACTTGAGAACTGTATCATCAAAAATCCTTGATTAAATTTTCAATGAAGAAATAAGTACCTGAAAACCGAATCAGAAGAGAGAATTCCAAGATGGGTGTCACTGTAAGGGTGCCAACAAACCTTCAACGTGCGTATTGCATTGTTTCTGTCAAAGTAGAACTCTGAACCAACTAGAACTGTCCTGTAACCGGCAACAGGAAATGAACACATTTAATGTGACTTCAAATGCACCACAACTGATTATCAGAAAACAATATAATTACCCTCAAATATTGGTACTGAAGAAGTAGCTATCATGTCTATTTTGTTTTAATCTCCTAATACATTTGAGAGGATAATCTGACTGGTTTACTCGAGGATGACAGTAATAAATATTCTTGAACCATAGAAAGCGACTCTTGACATTACCTGATATTGCCCTTAACAGAACAGAATGTAAGTTAGGAGGTGCAAATAAAACCTGCATTCAATGACTATAAAAGTCCTCTATTTGATATTAAAATACAATCAAATTAAACCAAAACAGAGATACAATGAAAAATATATATTTAATCTTTTTTTAATAAGGTACATAATATCATCAACGTGAGTTAACTCCTATATATAAGCAGTGTATCAAAAGGAGAAGAACCTACACAAGAGTATAATTCTCTAAAAATGACAAACTTTTATACAAAAGGAACCTCCTAGGTGCACCAGAGACCAACTAAAAACAATTGGCAATTTCTTATATACCAAAATTATTTCATACCCCCTCAACAGTTCATATTTCTCTCTTTCCACTACTCCCACGTGATGACCAAGGCGGCAACATTCTATACTCTCCGACTTCTCTTCTTTCTAATAAAAACCCAAATATGTAATATGTCCTTTACGGAACCAGACATCACCGGTTGCACTCCAAGCCAATTTGATATAAACCATTTCAAACATGCGGACACCTGGGCAAGGTAGCCTAGTGCACAAAGAAACCAACAAGGGGTGTGATGAACAGCAGAACTTAATGCAAGTATTAGTTGATCTACATCGTCGCCTATGTAACCATCAATAAATCACCGGCTAACAAAAGTAATAATTTTCTTCTTTATGTAACACGTGTTCTCAGTTGACAGAATTACTCCATTGATGCTAACAAGACTACCTTTCTAGGCACCATAAGAATACTGAATCATCCTTCAACAAAAGCTTGTGGTGGCATAACTTTACAAAGAACGCACCATCACTTCTTAGCTCTTACCCTCCCCCTCCGTATTTCCCCCAATGTTTGAAATCCATCAACCTCTTATTCTAATGAATTCCTCTTAAACCTCAAGTTCCAGTGAACCATCCTATCTTGTGCCATTCAAATCCGTCGCGCTGTCATCTCATTTTGGCTCAAGAAGCTGTGAGTTGGGGGGGCTCCTTAACATGTTCAGTCCAACCACAACCCTAGTGACCTTAAAGCTAACTTTGCTACCACCCTTACCCTATATGTAACGACGCCACTGAAGTCTTCTCATTCCTTTATGTTGTTCCACCAAGGATAGCATCCATACGACAATTTAATGTTTCCAGTCCTCCATCCCCTTCCACAATAACATATTTCCTTCTGATTACCTCCTTCTATAATATCTGGTCCTCAAAATAACCCTATCCATTTATGAGACTGTCTTGTTGGAAACTCTGAAAGTCAGTCACTGCAGGATCTCCTTACTCTCTCAAAGAGGTTATGGTGTCCCAACTAACTAGGTAAAACGATGAGTACCTTCTGTTGAGTCCCATTAGAAATTCTTTTGAAGCCATTACAACTTCCCTATACTAAATGGAGCCTGCAAAAAAAATATGCAATATGTGGGTATGCTTGATATTGTGCTCTTGACTAGTGCTTCCTTCACCCTTTTGATGAATGTCTCTTTTGTCACCCTGCTAATCACCTTTCAAATCTTTTAGTTACTGAATCTCACACAACTAGCCCTAATTTGAAACACCCACTGGCAATCCTAGGTAAATGGTAAGGAGAGTTTTATACGTACAATTGCACTTGTGCTAGGTGTTCAACATTGTCCACCTCATCCACGAACTCACTTTTTGAGTGTTGATCTTGAGCTTTAACACTACTTGGAATTCTATGAAGGTCTATTTCAAGGAACTCAACTAGAAAATATCTTAACATACATCCCCATTAGATATACACTGGTATGTCATCAGCAAGTAATAGGTATGTGACCATCACGCAACTATGTTCACTAATCAAGGCTGAGAAACTCTAACCTCCCGTCACAACTTCATCTATCATCCTACTTAAGACTTCCATCATCAAATTGTACAACATAGAAAATAATGGACCCCTTATCCCAAGCCTCACGAGCTTGTCCACCCGCAATTCAGCACTCGTATAAGGTGGTCACCATGTCCACCTCGTCCACTGAAATGATCTTAATTTTTAGTGTTGATCTTCTACTTCGACACTACTTTGAATTATATGAAGGTCTAATTCAAAGAAAACAAGAAGAAAATATCTTCATCACATACGCACTAGTGTTAGACTGAAAAAATCTTCGGGTGGCCCAGTGGTTTGGGCTTGGGACTTCCATGTTGGAGGTCTCAAGTTTGAAACCCCTTGCCAGAAAAAGCAAAGGGTTTGCCTTCTAGGTCGAGCTCGTCGCACCGGGCTTGCCTAGTGCGCAGTACCTCTATTATGTGGTGCGTACCCAAAAAGGGTAGCGGCCGCGAGTTTCCTTGTCATCAAAAAAAAAAATAATCAACCCATTTCATTACACCTCCAACCAAGCAAATTTGCATACTAGCTAGGTTCTTCACCAACCTTCAATCTTCTAAAACTTTTTCTACGTCAAAGTGTTGGCCAAGTCAAGGCTTCCTTGTAAATTTGTGACTTGAATTTATGGACTTCTAGAGAGAAGTATGAGTCACTCTCGACCAGTGTTTAGAAAGGCGAGCGCCTCATGGCCAATGGCGAGAGGCGAGGCGAGGCGACGGGTTTTTGCCTATTTCCAGCGAGGCGTGGCGAGATCAATAAGGCGAGCCAAGGCGAGGGTTGACGTGGAATTGGCGAGGCAATAGGTGTCGCCTTTTTTTGTTTTTTTGTTTTTTAAGACTGAATTTTAATAATTAAAAAGCCAAATAATCAAATTAGGGTGTTTTGGGTATTTTTTCAACTTATGTCGCGACTGCTCCTCTTCCCCTCGCGTCTCTTTTCCTCCTTTACCGCACGACTTGAAATCAATCCCTCGAAGGTAACTGCTCATCGCACGACTGTCGCGAATGCTCCTCTCTTTTTTTGCTTCTTTTAAGTTCTTCTTCTTCTTGAGTTCTCTTCTTCTTCAAGAGTTCTTGTCTTCTTTTTTCGTTTCTTCTCATCAGAGTAGCTTGTTGCATTCACTGTCTGTTTTTTTCACAGCTTACTGCCTTCACTACTTGTTGTCTTTAATTTTTTTTAAAAATATAATGATGTAGAGGATGTTGATCTTCAAGAGTTGGATAGTTTTGAAGAAGAATCGAGTTTTAGAGTTCTAGTGTTGTCTTTTGAATTATTGGGTCTTTAAAGTTCTAGATTTTTAGTATCTACTATTAGTTTTTGAATTGAAATATTTGCTAATATATTATTGTTATTGAGATTTTGGATATTTATATATGCAATTAAATATTTATAATTTTTTGTGTTAATTGGCGCCTCGATTCAAAAAGGCGAGCGCCTCGCCGCATGGCGAGGCAGGCCCTTGTCGCCTTTTGTCGCCTCTCGCATCCAAAACACTGCCCTCGCCTTCCTTCATTCAACCAAGGAATCATGAGAACTTGAAGAAAAGGACAGCTAGAAAGTGTGTGTACAGATAGAAAAGGATAACCTAGGTGACTCCCTAACTGGGTTGTTGGATATCACTGGAATATCCCTCACGAATGTGTAAAGTTGACTCGTCGAACATTTTCACCTTCTTGGTACATGTCTCCTCTAGCGAAGTCTTGAATTCTTGGGCAATTTGGTCATGCTCACCCAAACGTTATGAGTTCAGAGATGTAGTCGATGATCAAAAAGTCTTGTCAAAGTTGTTTTTTTCTCTCTCCTCCATCTACCTAGCTAACAACTAGTGACTTCTACCCTTTTTTGTCAAGTTCTTGAAAATATTAATTAAATGATATTAGAAAGCATCAAGAAGATGCAAAGTCACAAAGCACAATGTGCAAGAAAGCTGCTCCAAACAGCTAACAACTAGTCACTTCTTCCATTTTTTGTCAAGTACTTGAAAATTGTAGCTTTTCCAAGGTAAAAGAAGAAAGACAATCCAAAAATCATAGAGAACAGTATGTCTTCTGAATACGCAAAGCAGATCGAAGGCATAAGGAAAAGGATCATAGAAGGGTAACAAACGGAGACTGGGAGTAGTAAGAAAAATTGGTATCACCATTATTGTAATTGAATATGCTACTTGAGATTTCCAGTCATAAAGAGTAGAAATGGCTTGTGCAAAATGCATCTTACCGTTTAATTGAAAAATGGCTTGCTCATTAGCACAGATCCCATTACTGCTCATTGATGGCATATCAGGATAACTATACCATCATTTTATATATTCAAACACTTCTATTTCAAATCAAGGAGAATAAGCCTATTGTCCACCAGAAACCCCGAAAAGCCAAATTTTGCAATTACTTGCCATTTTTGAGCTTCTAACACACCCAAAGTGCTTCTTAAATATAATATTTCTTCGAAAGAATCCCAAAAACAATTTTTTACAAAGATTCAGGAGCCATTTAGGTGTGACCTCATATCAATATCATCATTGATGAGCAATAGCTATAACAAGGAGATAACCTAACAGATGGTATTACCAGACACGTACAAATCTGACCTGCCTCTTGCCTTTGAATTTAACAAAGATATCAGCATGTAATTACAGATTCACACGTCTCTTGATGAATGAGAAATCCCAAAAACATAAATAAGCAAAGGAAACAAAGAAAAAACAAAGTTCTCATAAAAAGCCAATAATCGTAAACAGCAGTCAACAAGCTGGGTATCATAGTATACGTAGCTTACGGAGACATTCCAAGAGGAAACTACATATGCTGAGATGTAAGATCAAGAACAGTTCTCAAAAACAAATGCTACACCCAAAATTAAATTTTTAAAAATAAAAAGGGAAAGATGGTTTCAGGTAGCTATACCAGAAAATTCATAATTTACTCCAGCCAACCAGGAATAGAAGTGCATAGGACTGGTTAAAGACATACGGTGCTTCCGAACTCCGAAGATAAAGGAGAATGTACATTTCAAATGACAAATAGTTACGAATTACAATAACACTATTGTTTTTGAAACACACTGGAATCCAACGAAAACATAACCATACAAAACCAAAATGAGGAAGTTATACCGGCAAATAATTGTATTTTCTTTTGTCGAAGTCCTCCCATAGAGATACATGACGTATAAACCATCCAAGCCAACTAGGAACAGTGCTGATCCATTTCTGTTAATGGAAATTCGCTGAACCTCAGAATTCAATTGCACATCAGCTTGCAGTACCTAAGCAACAACCAGCACCATCAAACACGTAGCTAGAACAATTAGTAGCTTGATATCAGGTGGAAGTGGTACCAATGCACTCAAAATATTGGTGACGAATCCGCTTCTCCCTCTTTTGGTTTTTTTTTTTTTTTTTGAAACTGGTAAGATTCTTTTGGGTTTTTAAATAAGGGAGGAACGAGAAAGAATGAAAGAAGTGGATTGAACATTGGGGCTGAATTGAATATTTATTAATCATAGAGGAATGGGGGTGTGGGGCTATGCAAGTTAAAGGTGCAATATAAGTTGAAAATCAGTCAAACCAGTATAGGTTAACTATTGTTGTCACCTTTGAATCAACTAATCCCTATATGTTACAAGTAGATTGTTGAAAATGTTATAACCCTCCTCTATTCAAGCAGTCAACTTCAGTTTGCTAAGAAAAGTAAAACATAAACATGGAATGGAGATTTGTACATAAGAAGTTACCTTAAAGGAAGAAGCTGCAAGGAGGGAAGTAGGATCGGGTTCGCCCAATCGAACAGAGAGTCGATGCAGACAGGTTTTGTAAGAGTCCCAAAAGTAGAGACGAGAAGCTCCGTCCCAAGCTAAAAGATTTTTGGGCATAGTCAAGGCCCTGTCTCCCTCCCTATCCCTGTCCGGCGGAGTAGAAAAGACAGGGTGGTGTTGTAAGGGTAGCCATTCCACATCTTCAGATTGACGGCCACCATCCTCCTCCTCGAAATTGTATCTCATACTCCTTGGATTCTCCCGCAAAACCAAATGTAAATTGTTTATTGCCTTTTCAAAAATATGTGAGGGGTTCCTGTGCTGAGCATGGGCCCAATCTGGAGCAAGCAATGGGAAACAGAAATCAAATATATAAAAAGAGGCTGACAAAGAGGATCACCAACCGAGTGTAATGAGAAAATTTGATGACATGAAGAATAAAATATCTATTTGTGTGATTGATAGACACTGCAAGTTTGACATTTCCCAGACAAATCAATCCAAAGTTAGTTGGGGGTTAATGTATTTAGAGGCCCAAATGATGTCACTGTTAACAACAAAGATCAATGTATATATTCTTCTCACTATCTTATTGACATAATCCATTGTATTATCTTATATATAAAGGAGTGACTCTCACAAGTCACATATAACCAGAAATTTGCAAAGATCTGTCACTGAAGTTATAGCAGAAGAATTCAGGAACAAGAGGTTAATTCTGTACTTGAGCAAAAGGAGAAGTCGATCTTGATGACCCAAAAACTATCATGGAGCAGTCTATCTTTAGGACTGGCTTTCTTTCATGTCAGCGTACATACTTTATAAAGTAGCGATAAACGCTTAGTTGAGGATCATGACAAAGAAGCACCTACTTATAATGAATAATTGCAATAGAAATGATCAAATCAAGAACCAAAAAAATGGATTTTTTATACGCAGAGTACTACTATCGGAACTTGTTAGTATCAAACTCACACAAAAAAAGCTCCAATAAACAAAGCAGACAAAGACAAGAAAGTAGAGACTCCAAATACAGTAGCCTTAAAACTCCAATAAACAACCCAGTGACTAATCCTGAATTCTTCGGAGAGGATATTTGCAGAACCTGCATTAGTATCCGAACTGTAATGCTGGGCCTAACCATACTCAAATTAAATTCAAAACTTTAAGATCGAATCAGTAAGTTATCATGCTTAATGGTGACATACATAGCCATTTAAGTGAAGAAATTCGTACCTGAGATGAATCTTAGCAGACCTATTTAATAAACCAAGATCACAAAGCTCTAAACTGACTAAACCGATTTGTAGGTGTTGCTCGGCGTCCCTGCGTCGTTGGTCGGAGCTGCTGCCTCGCTGGACGCCGTCCAGCTCTTGATAACGGTTGTTGGTTGCCTGAAATTCGCCGGAAAAAGGGAGGGGACGAGCGGGCTGTCGGCTGGCGTGCGCCTCGCCGGCGCTGCTGTTTGCTGCTGCTCCTCGCAGGACTTCTGTGGAGAAGAGACGGGAGGAGGAGAGAGGAAGAAAGAAGAGAGGAGGGAGGAAGAGGGTGGCGCCGGAGCTGCTGCTTCTCGCCGGAAAAATGGAGAGGACAGGGAAAGGGGAAGGGGAGAAGAAGAGGGGGCGGTTGGAGAGAGGAGAGAATGGCGGCTGCCAAGGAGCGGGGAGGAAGAAGAATTTAGTCTTTAGCTATAGAAATTGGAAGGCTTAATCAAGAATCAATTAAGATGTTTTAAGATGTAGGGCTAAGATTCGATTTTAGATTTAATGAATATAACTAATATTAATTGTATTTTATATATAATAAATTTTTTTGATGTATAAAATTAAAAGATGAAGTATTAAAATCAAATTTGATTGGATATGAAATGATTAAAATTGTTATAAAATTGACTAGAATTGAAATGAAAGAATGATTACTATTGAAATAAGATTTGAATTAGATTTGGCTAGAGTTGAAAGGAATTACAATAAAATAGGCTACAATTTAAATGATTTTGAAGAAAATTAAAAATGTTATCCAATTAAAATACTACAAATTTTATAATATATTTTATATAATTAAAATCACTTAAATTTTGAAATATTTGAATAAAGTAACTATTTAGAAATTTATTAACAATTTTTAATAATATTTACAATAATTTTATAAAGTAAACATACTAAAATATCTAATTTTTTATGCAAAATCGACTAAAATTCTAAACTTAAAATAAATTTTAAAATACGTATCTAATCGAATAACATCCCTAAAAATGATTAAAGATCAATCAAAATTGGGTGTCAACATCTGTTTGCATCGACTCTGTTCGATTGGGCGAACCCAAACCTACTTCCCTTCTCCCTCTAAGGTAACTTCTTATGTACAAATCTCCATTCCATGTTTATGTTTTACTTTTCTTAACAAACTGAAGTTGACTGCTTGAATAGAGGAGGGTTATAACATTTTCAACAATCTACTTGTAACATATAGGGATTAGTTGATTCAAAGGTGACAACAATAGTTAACCTACACTTGTTTGACTGATTTTCAACTTATATTGCACCTTTAACTTGCATAGCCCCATACCCCCATTCCTCTATGATTAATAAATATTCAATTCAACCCCAATATTCAATCCACTTCTTTCATTCTTTCTCGTTCCCCCCTTATTAATAAATACCTGGTGGATTGCCTTAACACATGACAGATGATGTTTATGTCCCTTTAGATAGTAATGGAGAATTCCATTGGATCTTGGCAGTTGTTGCATTGAAAAAACGTTGCATAAAAGTGTATGATTCGATGTCCTTATCTAGGACTAACAGAAAATTGTGCTCCGAGATTCAAAAGTTGTTTACAATGTTGTCAAAGTACCTTGAATTCAGCGGATTTTTTGAGCAAAAAAAGCGAACGAACTTGTCAGTTTTTTAATCTTACCAAGGAAAGAACAAATCTCACTCATTCGAAGTCAGACATGTTACTAGATTGCCCAACAAGCAAGTAGTAGTCTGGAAGTATCACACTATTTTCTTGTCTTACGACTATCAAAATGTGATGTTATTATATTTTTCAATTGATGATATACCACTACACCATTTTAGGCCTACAGCCACACCAGTAAAGTGTGGCCTAAACTAGCAAAAAGTGTGGTCTTTGACAAAAGAAAAACCAAAGTTCAAAATGTTGGGCTATTGCCCATGTTCCAGCCAAAGGCCCATGGCCTAATCCTACTTGAAAAATGATTGGAATTATTCTCTTTATTTGGTTTCCAATTCTATTAGGAAAAGGATTGGAATTGTAATCCTATTTGTAGTTGGTTTTGGCTTTGTAAGGAAAAGCACAACTCTATAAATAGAGGATGGTCTTGAGAGAATAATTCAATTGCTCATGGTATTGTCTTTGAAAGACAATAGAACATAAGAGAGGTTTTTTGAGAGAGCTTTCAACAAGAGAAAAGAGAGAAGAAAAAGGGTTCTTTTGCTGCAGTCTTTTTCTCCGACCAGCAACGTTCAGATCGTGTTTCCTGATTAACTAACCGTTGGATCGGGCTGAAATTTGGACTGAGTGTTCCTGACATCTTGGTGGTTGATTTGAACAGTGGAGATCGGATTCGGAGGTCAGCAAGATCCTGTTTTAGGTCCCGAACAGAAGCTGGGTTTGGGTGGTGTTTCTTTCTATTTATCTTTTGTTGGTGTAGCTATTGTTTGTTCTCTTTTGGCACTTTTTGTGTAGCCATTAGAAGAATATTTGTAACCCTCTTATTGGTATAGTGAAGCAATTCGGATCTTGTCGATCCCGTGGTGGTTACCTTCGGTTTGAAGGGTTTTTCCACGTTAAACTTGGTGTTCTTTATTGTTAGATTTTCGTTTCCATTTTTTCGTCACAACAACTGGTATCAGAGCTAAGGTTATCTATATGGAGGGGAATATGAGCAAGATGGTATGTCTAAACGGAAGAAACTACAACATATGGAAAAGCAAGATGAAAGATCTATTGTTCGTGAAGAAGATGCATCTTCCGGTTTTTTCTGCTCATAAACCCGAGAATGTGACTGATGAAAATTGGGAATTTGAGCACCAAAAAATATGTGGATATATAAGACAATGGGTTGAAGATAATGTTCGCAACCATATTGTGAATGAGACACATGCTAGAACATTGTGGGAGAAGTTGGAGACGCTTTACGCTTCAAAAACTGGCAATAACAAGTTGTACTTGTTAAAGCAATTGATGACCTTTAAATACAAGGAGGGCAGTCTTATTCTTGATCATATAAATGATTTTCAGGGTATTCTTGATCAGCTATCAGGAATGGGTGTTAATTTTGATGATGAAATACAAGGACTTTGGCTTCTTAATACTCTACCGGATTCTTGGGAAACTCTTCGTATTTCTTTAACAAATTCTGCCACTGGTGAAAAGGTAACTATGGAATATGCAAAGAGTGGTGTGTTGAATGAAGAGGTTAGAAGAAAATCTCAAGACACATCTTCACATTCAGATGTTCTATATACAGAAGATCGAGGGAGACATAAGACAAGAGATCTGAGGAGTAGAGGTGAAAGCAGAAGCAAGTCAAAATTCAAGAATCCAAATATTAAATGCTATCATTGTGGAAAGAAAGGACATATTAAAAGATTTTGCAAACAATTGAAGCAAGATCTTAAAGAAGGGAAGAAGGAAGAAAACAATGAAAATAATGGTGTTGCTGTTGTCCAAGATGACCTTCTCTTCGCTTGTGATAAAGACGTCATCAATTTTGTATCTCAAGATACAAGTTGGATAGTAGATTCTGGAGCCACATCACATGTCACACCAAGAAAAGACTTCTTTTCATCTTATACTTCTGTTAACTCTGAGGTGTTAAAGATGGGTAATGCTGGTGAGGTTAAGGTGTTTGGAGTTGGCACTGTTTGTTTTAAAACCAATACTGGTTCAACGTTGGTCCTTCAGAATGTCAAGCATGCTCCAGACATTCCGATAAATTTGATCTCTGTAGGACAACTAGATGATGATGGCTATCATAATGACTTGTGCAATGGCCAATGGAAGCTCACCAAAGGCTCATTGATTTTAGCTCGAGGAAGAAAACATTCAAATTTATACGTGACACAAGGATCAATTCTTGGTGACTCTATAAATTTGGTGAAGAGTGAGGCTTTATCAGAATTGTGGCACAAGAGGCTTAGTCATATGAGCGAGAGGGGGATCACTTAGTTGGCTAAGAAGAATTTGCTTGCTGGTATGAAACAAGCAAAGGTGAAAAGATGTGTTCATTGCTTAGCAGGAAAACAGAAAAGAGTTTCTTTTCACAGTCATCCTCCTTCAAGAAAGTCTGAGCTATTGGAGCTAGTACACTCAGATTTGTGTGGTCCTTTTAAAGTGAAGTCAAAAGGTGGTGCACTTTACTTTGCTACTTTCATTGATGATCGTTCTCGCAAGATTTGGTTATATCCTTTAAAATCCAAAGATCAAGTGCTTGATGTGTTTAAACAGTTTCAAGCCTTATCTGAGAGACAAACGGGAAAGAAATTAAAATGTATTCGCACTGATAATGGTGGTGAGTATATTGGTCCCTTTGATAACTACTGCAAATCGCAAGGAATTCGTCATCAGAAGACTCCTCCAAAGACTCCTCAATTAAATGGTTTGGCAGAGAGGATGAACAGAACTTTAGTTGAGAGAGTTAGATGTGTGCTTTAGAGGCTAAACTTCCAAATTCTTTTTGGGCTGAAGCACTTAACACTGTTGCTTATGTTATCAATTTGTCTCCTGCTGTTGCTTTGGATGGTGATGTTCCAAACAAAGTTTGGTTTGATAAGGATGTCTCTTATGATCACTTGAAAGTGTTTGGGTGTAAAGCTTGTGTGCATGTTCCAAAAGATGAGAGGTCGAAATTGGATGTTAAAACTAAGCAGTGCATCTTCATTGGTTATGGTCAAGATGAGTTTGGATATCGCTTTTATGATCCAATTGATAAGAAGCTCATTAGAAGTCGTGATGTTGCGTTCTTTGAAGATCAAACTATTGAAGATATTGACAAGACTGAGAAACTAGATTCTTAGACTGATGAGAGCTTAGTTAATGTTGATCCAATTCCTATTATTGATACATCTTCTGCACATGAAGGAACCCAAGATAATGATCAGAGTGTAGAACATATAATTGTTCCTACTGATGATGTTGTGGTTGATGATCAACCAACTCATGGTGAGATAACCACTTCGAATGATCCAGAAACCTCTTGTAGAAGATCTACTAGAGAAAAGCGAAGCTCAACACGTTATTCTCATGAGGAGTATATTCTATTGACTAACATGGGAGAACCTGAAGGTTATGATGAAGTCATGTTAGATACTCATAGAGATAAGTGGAAAGAACTCATCGTAGACAAGCATGAGTTTTGTAGAAGTGTGGCAGGCAGGAAGCCTGTCAAAAGTTCCTCCACTTGAAGTCCATTTGGCCCCTTGGCTGGAGGGGGAGTTTGTTGGGCTATTGCCCATGTTCCAGCCAAAGGCCCATGGCCTAATCCTACTTGAAAAAGGATTGGAATTATTCTCTTTATTTGGTTTCCAATTCTATTAGGAAAAGGATTGGAATTGTAATCCTATTTGTAGTTGGTTTTGGCTTTGTAAGGAAAAGCACAACTCTATAAATAGACGATGGTCTTGAGAGAATAATTCAATTGCTCATGGTATTGTCTTTGAAAGACAATAGAACATAAGAGAGGTTTTTTGAGAGAGCTTTCAACAAGAGAAAAGAGAGAAGAAAAAGGGTTCTTTTGCTGCAGTCTTTTTCTCCGACCAGCAACGTTCAGATCGTGTTTCCTGATTAACTAACCGTTGGATCGGGCTGAAATTTGGACTGAGTGTTCCTGACATCTTGGTGGTTGATTTGAACAGTGGAGATCGGATTCGGAGGTCAGCAAGATCCTGTTTTAGGTCCCGAACAGAAGCTGGGTTTGGGTGGTGTTTCTTTCTATTTATCTTTTGTTGGTGTAGCTATTGTTTGTTCTCTTTTGGCACTTGTTGTGTAGCCATTAGAAGAATATTTGTAACCCTCTTATTGGTATAGTGAAGCAATTCGGATCTTGTCGATCCCGTGGTGGTTACCTTCGGTTTGAAGGGTTTTTCCACGTTAAACTTGGTGTTCTTTATTGTTAGATTTTCGTTTTCATTTTTTCGTCACAACAACTGGTATCAATTTGTTGGGTTTTATTTGCCCTGATTTCTTACCATTAATAGGTTTCCTTTTAGGAAAAGATTTTGTATTGACTAATTCTTTTTCTAGTAGGAAAAGGTTTAGGACTCTATAAATATAGGCTTGTTCCTTCTAACTTAATCAGCATTCACAATGTAGTCTTAAGGGCTTTGAGAGTTTTTCGTTAGAGAGAAAATTTGTGGGTCACAAGTTTGATACGTTATCACTTGTGTGAACCTCCCATGTATTCTGAGTGAATTGGTTGAGGTTGTTTCTCTCTGTATTTTGTACTCTCATATTTATAGTGGATTGCTCATCTCCTTTGTGGACGTAGGTCGATTGACCGAACCACGTTAAATCTTTGTGTTTTTGGTGTATTTCTCGTTTATCTTCTTACTCGTGGTCTTTCGAGGTTCGCTTTGCTAGCTTCGCGTTTACACCTGCTTATTTTCGGTCCTAACACAAAAGATATTTCGAGTTCAACAAACAGGCAAAATTAACAATTCAGATCAGCAAACAAAACATTGAATAATGCATAAACCAAGCAATGAAGACGAAAAGATGCATGTCCAGTAAGGGTTTTTTGGAAAAACACCCAATCGAAAGAAAACCCCATGAATTTAGTGAATGGGAAATAGGAAACACAGAAAATAAATGAGGCAGATAAATGAGGTGTACATTTTTTATCATAGGAGAAACTGAAACTTTGCCTCCCAATGTAGGACACAAATTGAATCTCAGTTGTTTTCCATCGAATATAAATAATTGTTCTTCAAAATAACAAATGTAGAAATCAAAGATGCAAGCATGGAACTTTCTCCATCGATTTGAGAACACACGTCAAAGAAAGAAATGAAAGGAGAATGTGAGGACACGCGGTATGTAAGAAGGAATGGAGAAGATGAAATTATGGATTTACCCTTCGAATGTCCGACGAATCCTTCTCTTATTAAGAATGATAATAATAACTAAGCATATTTTTCTTAGAAAAATCAGATGAAGTTTACACTAGTGTATTCCTCAATAGGCACCCCAAAAAAAATCTTCTCATTGTTCAACTCAATTATGCACGAATCAGATTTTTGTAGTATTTCAATTCTACTCATTTTCGATAACATTACACAATCTAACCTTGTTAGACTATAGACTTTATTGATAGCTTCATAAACTTTTAAGGTTATAAATATTCTTGGGTAAGATATACGGGTAATAAATGCATTATGCAATGTTCAACTGAAGTCGGAACTTCTAATAATCTAGTAACTTAGACAATGCACAATTCATATGTTGTCTAAAAAAACAACAAGAATCGTTCCATTTTTTATTCTGCGGTTCAAGAAAATAAAACTTTCAAGTCTTTCTCGATTTATTTGACAGAACTCCTACTTTTATCCATTCAATTGTTAATTACTTCATCAAATAAAAAATTTGAGGAGCACTACTAATACCTGCAGGAGGGTCCTGTTGTAACCTCTTGAAATCACACATCAGTCTCTTCCTTGAAGGATTTGACATTTTAACTGTCGATTCATTGCCATGGCAGAATCAAAACAACCAAACAGTTAATAGGAAGCATCACTTTCTTCATTTGTCATAATAAAGAGGCGCATAACTCAAAGTAAAACATCAACCAGAAGAACGACACTAATGAGCCCTGCTTGTTTAATCAATTCGATCCTAAATTAGTTAGCTCAAAATTCAGCATACTACACTACGAAAACAAAAATGGACTAATTATGGCGATATTCACTAAGAAAGTGAAAGGTAAAAATCATTTCAAAGAGTAACAAACACTAATTCATCCTTACTTTGTGATGAAGCTTTTAATGAGGAATACGAACAGAAAAAAGTGAAATTCAAACGCTTTTTTTTAAAATTCGTAAGATCAAATGATAATTTCACAAAGACATCCACAAAAAATCAGAAAAGATATTTCGTTACGAATTAATTCAATTGACAGACTTACCTTACTGTGAAAATTAAAGAGAAGGAGTAAATTAGAGTTTTGCTTCGAATGGTACCTCATCTTAGGAAGCAGGAGCTTCTAGATCAGACTTACCTCATATAAATTAGAATTTTTTAATACAAGAAATATAGAGAGGCTGATGAACAAGAAGAGGTTGGTCCACTTCTTGTATTTGCTCTCTCTCGTATATACTCAGATTCTGCCAAACGATGCCATTGAACTTTTCTCAACCTATACCAATGAAGATCACCACTTATCTCAGACGAAGGAGTGACAATGAATTTTGTAGAGTAACAATGGTGATTTTTTTTATGGAAATGAGAAGAAGAGGACAGTAAGATTTAGAGTTTCATTTCTAAGAATAGTGATTTGTGAAAAGTAACAATTAGGTATTTGGATTAGATTTATATACATATATATATATTCTTGAAATAATAGTATAGTCTTTTAAGAAAAAAAACTTTTAACTGATTGAGCTTTGATAAGTGATTTTGTTGTATTATTGTTGACACTCAATTTTGTCCCTCCCCGATAAGAATTAATTCACGAGTTTCTTGAATTCCAAACGAGTTGAAATAGGCGATTTTATAAGATTCAATTGTTTTTCAAGTCATTTTAAAGTAGCTTTAGTCGGTTTCTTTTTTTTATATAGTTTAAGTAATACATATATTTTATATAATCGCATATATAATTAGCTTATTCAGAAATCGTCTCAAAAGAATTTTGGTTTTACCTAATACTTTATTGAATTCATTTTGCCTAAATAGTTAGTTTACATTTTTGATTCATTAGTTTATAATTAATTTACTTATTTTATCTCATTAAAATTAAGAAGCTCGTAAATCAATTCTCTTAATTCGTCTTGTTTTATTTTTAGCTGGATCTTCCAAAATTAATACTTCGCGATTATCTTTTAAATTCGTTGGCTAAATTATTAATTGATTCGTATTGCAAATTTAGCTAAGTTTGACATTTTCCTCCAGCCCATTTTTCTCCCCCCTTACATTAATTTTAATTTTTTTCGACCCTTTTAATATTCCCCAGCTCAATTTATTTAGCCTCCTTGCTTATCTCTTTCAATTCCCAGAGGCCCCAGAAAATTTCAGCCTACATTTATTTCTCCCTGACTTGGCCCAATTCCCATTTCTTTGTGATCAGATCAAATTTCCCAATCCCTAACCACGTTTTTCCCCTTTCCCAAATGACCCGGGTCCGCTTCTTTCGTCCTCCTCCTCGACAAACGACGTGTGAATAATCTAGAAGACGCATGGGCAGCGACTCTCTCGTTTCTCTTCTTTGCAAGGAGAAACCCAGAAGACACGCGAGCAGCGAGGGTGAATAACGGATCGTGGTCGAAAGGGAGCAGGGTCGCAGGAATAGTACCCTACACTATTTTGTTTTCTTCTTTCCCGTCCCTTTCGATCGTACGATCTTAGCAGCAAGGCAAGGCATGCAAAATCGTCCTCGCCATCGCGATGGGAGCCACGTCGCAACAAGGACGTTTGGGATCGATCCGAAGCATCCAGCTGCTTTTCCTCTTCTGGTTATAGTTGAAATTTTTTAAAAAAAAAACTTGTTGATCCTAAAATGGAAGGAGTTTTTTAGATTTCAAAATTGAAATGGGCCCTTTCGTTCTTTTTCTCATCCGATTTTATCCCCCTTTTGGGAACCCTAATTGGATCCTATATAATCTTCCTCTATCTCACTGTGTAGAGGTTTTTTTTTGTTTTTTTTTTTGTTTCTTGAAAAATTTTCTAGAGAGAAAAGATATTGAGAGAAGTTTCGAGTTAGCTTTTGCTTTGGAAAGTTCCTAGAGAAAGAGTAATAGAAAGGCAAAATAGTTGCTAGCTAATACAGAGACACAAAAATATAACCAGAGAAACAGAGAATTTTTTTCTCTCCACATTCTTTAGTATTTTAGACTTAATATTTCGTTTGAACTTTTGCTTGCCGCTCGTTTTGGGTTTGCGTCTGTGTTCGCGTGGTTTATGGAGTCATTCTTAACTCGCTCCGTGCTCGTTCGCTGCTCCATAGCAGATACTTGTTCATTCACTCTCTCAAATTTTTTCTTTTATTACGTTAATTCAACAGTGATTGGTTTATTGCGTAGAATAGTAGAATGTGGTTGGATTAATTTTGTCAGTTTTGACGTTAGTCCATTTCGTCTTTAAAGTAGTCGATTTTATGTTTTGTGCTAACTGAAATGACTTAAAATCTATATGAGTTCCTTTGTTTGACCTTACCCGTTGTTGCAGCGTTTCAATCATTTCTTTTCAAAGATAGGAGCAGCATTTCGTTTTTAATTCGAATTTTTATGTGTATGTGTGCATCTGAGAGCTTGTTAGTTAGATTTGTTTCTAATTAGAGCAAATATATTTTTTTTTTGTTAATTTTCTTTTACAATGCAGTAGGGCTAGAGGCAGAGCCTCAAATTAGTTAACATAAAGTTTAAGGGTATTTCAAGCATGTTTGTTGTGTCTTAGTTTCGCGAATACTTAAATTCTATCTTACAAATTTCTTTGAAGTATTTTTTTTTATTTGTGCAGCATGCTCGAAATGTTGATATAGAATTGGCTACCAGTGGTCTAGTTCGTATGTAAAAACTAAAAAAAAATAAAATAAAATATGTGTTAATTCTCTTTGAAATATTAAGTTGAATGACAACGAGTAGTGTATGGTCATTATTGATGTATCCGGGAATTTTTCCGTGTCAAGATTGCCAGTAGTCCCAATGTAAGAGATTGTCACCTTTTTATCTCGTGTTAGTTTTATTTAATATGCATATATGATTGCCTCATCCTGCATGTTTATTTAGAATCGTATATTTTCAAAAAATGACAAATTTGATAAGTTAAGTATGAAATTCTTGTCTTGACAGGGAGTCACCTTTCCTTATTCTCCTATTTAGTAATGTTGAAATGTATCAGTAGTTCCCTTATTGTCATCGTGATTTTTAGATATGACCACTACTAATTTGTTTTGTTGTATTTTATTTAATAAAAATTTTAGCTTATTCGCCTCGATTGTTTTGGAATCCGTCCTTCTAATACCTCATATCGTAGTCAACTGAGTTTGTTGTTGAATGAGCATATCTTATTTTTATTTTTTTGAGATATTGTTATATTAATCCTTGCCTCTCATCTAGACACATGATAATTGTCGTGGAATCTTTGTAGTTTGGAAAACTTTCCATAATATATCAATTTAGTTATTGATAGAGGGTTCATAACTACCTTAAATTTTATGGTCCAAAGATATTGTAGCGCCATTTGTTGCATGGATTCAAGGCTTGATGGCAAGCCTTCTGTTATCGTGCTTACGTTAGAATATTATTGTTTATAAATTTTTCTTTGTTTGAATGATTCTTTTATATTAGTCATGCCTCTTACTCTTATTCTCTTATTTGCATGTAAAAATATGACCGGTCTTCATGGACTTTATCTACACATTCTCCCAAAGTAAAGGAGCCGGAGATGAAGAGAGTGGGCCATAAATGCCCAAGTTTATTTATTAAATTTTGTATATTGTTGCTTTGGGGGTCTAAGCCCCCTTGTCGTCTTTTATTTTCCGTATTTATTATTTATTATTATATGTTTAGTTTAGGACATGTACAAATCAAGTGGGTCAAAAGCCTAAAACAAAAATGGGTCCAAATACCGATCCAAGCGGACAAAATCCGACTTTGGACCCAACATCTCTCTCCCTCCCTCTCTCTCTCTTTATTTTTATTGTATATTTATTATTTTGCATATCTGTCGATAGTTTTAAGGTTTAGAACACTCGAATCCCCGCAAGACGTCACCTCGTTTTAATCATTTATCTAAATTAATCAAGTATAAATAAACTAAAAAATAAATTTTTACAAATCTCAAAAGTAGATAACAAATTTAATATTTCATTTCCAAAACAACTCTAATTAATTTTATTTCAAAACTTAAATTAAACATTCTAGCCAAAAGTTAGTTGTCGGAAAATTGCGAGTTAACAAATATTTTAGGTGCCGTAAAAACCTCCCTAAAATATAAATAGGAATCTCCGAATTCCTTTGAAGTTTTTAAAATGATTTTTCTGTTTATGTCTTTTTGAAAACATAGTTTTCTTGATTTTTTCTTAAAAATTGAGTGGCGACTCTAAAAAAGTCGAAAACTTATTAAAGATATTATTTTCCGAAACTTATTGATAAAACAGAAATGGCGACTCTGCTGGGGACTTGGAGGATTCTAACTTTAAAACTAAATTGTTTGGCTATGTGAAAGAATTATCTATGTGTTTCTTTACCGTATTATTCAACTATTTCATTCATGTCATATCATAATTCCGTCAAACGACGATTATTTTTATTTACCATCTAAAGGACGATTATGCGGGCTCGCAGTCGTTCGTTAACTAAATCTTTCTCGAGGCACCCTGACGAATGTAGTTGGCTACTTGATAGTCAACGGTCGTTAACTGTTCCAGCCCAAGTAGTGGGCTTGGATCACCCTTCCCACTATAAATACAACCACTCTTAGTCAAACTAAGATAGAGCGAAACCAAATCTCAAAAATAGTGCATTGACCTAAGATGACCCAACACCCAAGGAGTGTTGGACCCATTAGAAAGACCGCCCTGAGTCCAAAGAGCCCACGACTCAATATGATGATCATATTTATGTGCTTCTGAAGGATGTTTCTGTGTTTGACAAATTGTTGTGTCTTGGGGGGTGGCAACTGACTAGTTGTATATTTTTGTAGATGTCAAGTCAATTTCTCAGTTTCAAGATGGTCACCGAGACACCAGACATTCTTCGAGTGTGAATTTAGGATTTTTTGTTAGTTAATTTTTAAAATTGCATTTCACATGTCATTAGTTACGTTCATTATATTATTTTAAAATTCATTTTATTTGTTACATTTGTTAATATTTATGTTGAATTTAGCACAATCTAAAATTTACCCAAATACGAAAAAAAAAATAATTAAAATTTAGGAATTCTATTAATAATTTTGGGCCTACAATTTCAAGCCCACACATTTGGGTCCATTGCATTTTATTTGTTTATGTTAAAATTGGTGGTGGATAAATGAAAAATTGGGGAATTAATTTGAGGAAGAGGGGGAAAACAACCCTAATCTCTTCCACCCTTTTTCCCTCTCTCCGCCTCCCTCTTCTCTTCTCCCTTCCCTCTCCTTGCAGCCCTCTCACTCCTTCATCGACCCTCTCCTCCGCTTCCCCTCCTCTCTTCTTTCTTACCCCTCTCTGCCTCCCTCTTCTCTTCTCCCTTATGCCTCTCGTTCATCTTTTTTGCAGGCAGCAGCAGCGGAGAGTAGCTCCAACAACCAAACCAGTAGCTCCGGCGAGGAGTTTAAAGCTCCGATGAGCCGGAAAAAAAAATTAATAATAATAATAATAAAGGCCCGTCAATTCCTTCCCCTCTTCCCCTTAACGATTTTATTCGTTTTGCAGGTACTCCGGAAAGATCTCAAAACTCCAGTTCCAACCAGCGAACAACAACGGTAACGACCAACAACTGAACGATCTAACGTCGGAGGACACCAACAACTTCATTTCAGGCAAGGTTTGGGTTTTCGCTTCTTAATCTAACTAAAATTGATGTTATTTTACTTTGTTTTTGCTATTTTGTTGCTATATTTAGTTGTGTTTCAGTTCGTTTATTTTTATTATTTTTTTTAGGTTTGGCCGGAGAGGCTCAAAGTCCGGCCACCTTTATTCCAACTTTTCTGCTCAAGTTTAGCACTATTTGCATATTTTTTTGTTTGATATTGTTAATTATTTTTTTTGTTTTGGTGACTATTCTAATTTTGACATTGTTGGATATATTTTAAAGTTACTTTTGCTGTTAATGTTTCATTATTATTATTAATTTATTTATTTTACTGTTTGCTTTCCAATTTTTCATATGTTTGTAGTTCTTAACCCAAATTTTATTGTGGTATCGATTTTTTTCTGTTCCTCTTTATTTTAATACATTTTGGATCTGTTCATGTTATTTATTGATGAGTCTGTTCATATTTATTCATTTACATTGCTTTATTTCACAAATTTGGCCGGGAAAAGGTTTACTCAGGCAACATTGATGTTTGATTCTTTGTCACATTCTTTTGTCAAAAGTTGAACTTTTGTCAAAAGTTGAACTTTTGTAAATGTCCTTTATTTGCTTTTCCTCACGTGAATACCACTAATGTCCCATTTGCTTTCATTCAATGCATTATTAATTTTTTATTATTTTATTATTTTATGTTTGTTAATATTTATTTCTTGTAGTTTAGTTGATAGATGAAAAGGGCCGATGAAGAAATTATCGTCGATTTTCAAGGCCTCCAATGTTAATAAGACGGATTTTTATTTTTAAGTTATTATTTCATATATTCAATTTTATTCATATTTATTTATTACTAACATTTTTATCAAGTGTGTTTACAGGTACCCCGAAGTTGCTTTTCATTGAAGTTATTCGAATTAAGTTCGAATTATACTCTTTATTCAATATTTTGTATATATTACGTTAGGCAAACTTTAGGCCGTTTCTTATATTTTCTTATTTTATTATTTGTGTATATTACATGTTTATTATTTTTGTACATTATTTTATTTTCCTCCTCAATTTGAAAAAAAATGAATTTAGTCGGGACCCACATTTGTAGATTTCGAAGGATGCCTGACCCCTTTCCTTCGAAATAATTTGAACCCCTTACCTAGAATCAAATTGGTTTCGTAGATCATTTAATGGTTTCCTAGTTTTTTTCCTAAAATTAGGTGGCGACTTTTTTTTAAAACTCATTAAAATTGAATCAATTAATAATTTTTCGAGTTGCCGCGACGTTTTGCCCTATGTAAGGACGTAAACACCAGGAAAGGAATGCAAGAGAAGAAGAGATAGATTCAAAAACCGCAAGTATGTTAGCCAGAAATGTGGCACTTGATGAGGAATTAATGGCGGAGATGGTGGAATTCACTACCATGAGGGAAAGAATGGTCGAAATGAGGAAGAAGAACAAAGCCTTCCACGAAAGCGTGATCATCAAACTTCAGAGAATGCGTGGAAAATACTCTATCCGCGGGCAAGAAGCTGATAGTTGTCCCGATGACGCTCACCCTGGAGCAACTGGGGAAGACATTGATGAGGAAATCATCTACAAGCCTCCATTTCTGGACCGTCTAAAAGGGGGAGATAAATGGATCACCCTTCCGGCTTATGAGCCAACACAACGTGTGGGAGCAAGGGTTGTGTCGTGCGCTCTTGTGTACGAGCATCTTAAGTGAAAACCTCGTGAAGGAATTAAGTCGGGACCCACATTTGTGGATTTCGAAGGATGCCTGACCCCTTTCCTTCGAAATAATTTGAACCCCTTACCTAGAATCAAATTGGTTTCGTAGATCATTTAATGGTTTCCTAGTTTTTTTCCTAAAATTAGGTGGCGACTTTTTTTTAAAACTCATTCATTTTTAAAACTCATTAAAATTGAATCAATTAATAATTTTTCGAGTTGTCGCGACGTTTTGCCCTATTTGAACAGAGTAGGGACGTAAACAGAATGGCGACTTCACTGGGGACTATAGAGATTTTAACCAATATGAATTTAATTTTTTTTTAAATTGAGGAAATTTTTGTTTTATTATTATGTTATACCTTGTATTTTTATATTTTGCTGATTATTTGTTTATTGTATTTATTCATTATTTATTTTATTGTGTGTATATTATCATTGCATTTATGGCATAATATTTTCCGTCAAACGACATTTATTTCATTTCCACTAAAGGACGATTATGCGGGTTCGCAGTTGTTCATTAACCAAAATTTTCTCGGGGCACCCTGACGAGTGTAGTTGGCTACTTGATAGTCAACGATCGTTAATTGTCCCAGCCCAAGTAGTCCGTTTGGGTTACCTTTTTCACTCTAAATACAACCCACTCCTAGTAAACTAGCGTAGAGCGGAGCCAAATCCAAATTTAAGCATCAGCCTAAGATGACTCAACAACCAAGGCATGTTGAGCCCATTAGAAAGACCACCTTGAGTCCATAATGTCTTCCAGCCTAAACGGACAATCATAATTGTGTGTAATTTGAAGGATGTATACGAAATTTGACAAACCATTGTCCATTTGATTAGAGAGTTATTTTAATAGTCTATTTTTGTCAGATTCGGTTCTTCAAAAGCTATCATTCCATCCAAAAGTGTTGGCAATCGAAGATGACAACAGGTTCAAGAGAGAGTATCTTTCACAAAGGCTTAGAATATGATGGTACCCCTTCGCGGGACTGAATATTTTGTATCCCATTTTCCCTATTATGTATCCCCATTCATTTTATTCGTATAAATTTGTATAAATTTAGATTTCGGGACAATGGAATGTTTCAAATGACATATACATCCTTCAAATCGATAGGCCTACCCTAGGCATAAAAGGGTCACATATTTGTATATGACGCGCAATAATTGTTTGTATGCTATATGATATGTTTCAGTTTGTTGTTAATTACAACAGTGTTTATGTGTTTAATTCATTATTTGTGTGATATTTTGCATTATCCATTATGAACAAGAACTAACACTCTTACCTTTTGAGTTGTTCTTCTTCAGAGCGAAATGTTGATTTATGTCCGAATTCAGAAATCATTATTTGTCCGAAGTTGCAAGAGACAAGAGGATTAGCGAAATTAAAGTCCTTGCATTTCTCAATTATATCAAGTCAAAACGATAAATTAGGGGAGTATTTGACTATGAGGTGGCACCCACTTATTTTTATTATTATTTTGCATGATGGTCCTGCTCTCACATATTTCTTATATTTTTGTAGGAATACCGTCCCCGACATCAGTCGGGGATGGTCATAACAATGTCTGAATCTCGTGAAAATTAGGAAGAGACAAAGGTCCAAGAAAACATCCAAAAAGAGTACAACAAATTATTACTGTAGAAATTCGTAGGTTACATTCAACAAACAGTATAAATATTGACGATTAAGAGGCTATAAAACATATTGGTGCGGGAAAAAAAAAAGAGGTAAAAAAAAAAATAAATTAATCATGACTACAAATTTTAGTGGTGCTAGACCTAGCAATTTCTTTGAGTTGTCTAAATCTTTAATTTCTTATAAGTCATATCTGCACGAACTACGCGTACTTGATTCTCATTTTAATGAGATACGTAGGCAACCCTTCTTGGGTTCGGTATTATCTTCTCCAAATATATATATATATATATATATATATATATATATATAGTTTATGCATATTTTCCAAGTCATATCTGCACGAACTACGCGAACCTGATTCTCATTTCGGTGAGATACGTAGGCAACCCTTCTTGGGTTCGGCATTATTTTTTCCAAAAGTAAAAAAAATAAAAAAAAATAGTTTGTTAATATTTTTAAAGTTATATCTGCATGAACTACGCACACCTGATTCTCATCTTAATGAGATACGTAGGCAGCCCTTCTCGAATTCGGTAATCATTTTTTTAAAAAATAAATAAATAAATAAATAAATTACTTGTACATACTGTAATAGTCATGTCCTCAGCTCGGTCGGGACCTATGTAGTTAAGAGCATGTAAATATATTAGATATGATGGAGAAGACTGACTTTGCGGTAAACTATAGATTCTCGTGGTACCTCTTATCTGTACTTTTGTGATGCTTGAAAATTCTCTTGCATGCAATCAAGATAAGAATAAAACTAACCTTATGTTTCATGTGCATTGTGTGGTGAGATCTTGATCAAAGTTCAATTGTGTTACAGTGTTGATCTAGAACTTGACCTGAATGTTTTTCGAGGCGAAATCCTGAGTAATGTTTGGTTTGAGAAAGGATTGTAGGCCTTTTTTGACCCGATTGTGCCTTTCAAAGCCTACCAAATTACATTAATCCCTAGTTTTTCATTTTGAGCCTCAAACCTTTCTTTGGACAACCACATCTTAACCACTACCCTTTTGAGTGCTTACAAGCACTATCATCTCTTGGCCCAACCTTCTTGAGTGCACCAAGAATGTGCAAATTATAAGAGGAGATCCATGTTTGAAATTTTCAAAAACAAAGATATTTAGTCTCCCAAAATCAAGGAAGCAAAGACTCTAGAGAAAAGAGAGAAAGGAAGAAAAAAAAAAAGGTGGAAGAAATAAAGAAAGGTAAAAAATACCTTTACAGAGTCAATGAAAAGTGGGAAGGAAAATACTCCAAAAAAAAAGACAAAAAAAAAAAAAAAAAGAAGAAAAAAGCTCCAAAAAATGAGAACTCAAAAGAAGTCGAAACAAGGGGGATGAAAAAAGAAGAAGAAGGGAAAAACTTCAAAAATGAGAATTCAAAAGAAGACGAAAGGTGGGAGAAGGGAAAAACTTCAAAAATGAGAATTCAAAAGAAGACGAAAGGTGGGAGAACAAAAGAGGATCTGACGTCAAAGGCGTACCAATCATTAAGAGCACAAATTCTGTGTAACACTCAAGGAGGAATTAAGTCACTTTTATTCCAAATAAATATCTTACCCATCCCTAAGCTTACGTTACAAGCCAATAACAAGCCCTACATGATCTCATTCTAAATATTCTCACATTAGTGGAGATTTACATAAGGGTCAAGCCTATGGTATCACAGTTGTATGCATTGAACATTCTTGTGAGTGTGAGTGCACTTTGAAAATGTCCTAAAATCAAATGTTTCAAATATGTGTAAAATAGGACAAGTCTTTTTCGTGAGGCACTTGAAACATGAGGATTGATATAATTCAAAACCTTTGTTTGAAGCAAGATGAACAGATCATGTTGATCCTTAAGTATATTGGAGGTACCACTTGAAGCTGTAGGAATTACCTTAAATTCAAATTTAAAAAAAAGAAGAAGAGAGATTTACCTGCAATCTTAATTGTTGGTACCAATTGTAGTGAAAGTTTTGACTATCTCATCACATTCTTTATTTTTCAAAAAAAAAAAAAAAAAAAAAAAAAAAGTGAGCAAACACTCATTCTTTAATATTTTAAAAGCTTTTTAAAAAATCTTTCAATTTTATTAAAAAAAAAATGCCTTTTGAGTTGTTTATTGTAAAAAAATGTCATCATGTTAATCTTGTATGTGTGAGAGTCCTATTTTACTTCATGGGATTTTCCGTCCCAAAATTTGATATTTTTTTTAATCTCTAGGCTTTGGATATCACATGGGATATTATTTCCTATTTCATCATGTTCATATTGTACATTTTCTACTGATGATCTTCTTTCAGATTCTTTGCAGTACTCATCATCCACAAGATTGGAACTACATTTGACCTGATTCCTGGATCAACAGGATATGTAGGCGCCACGATGGCTCGGTCATATACTCAGTGTGATTATTATTTCTCCTTACAATAAGAACTGGGACAAAATTTTTGAAAATATCTCAAAAATTCTCAATACAGGTGTTATCGCCAACAAGTCAAGATTGAAGATCATTTTGAGATTTGCGATAATTCTAACTGGGACAGAATTTTTGAGTAAGACCTCAAAATTCTGATAAGTACTGCGAGAAGCTTGATAACAATTACAAAGATCATGCATTGAGAGTTAATATTCATGCATTGCGAAAGATCATGCATCGCGAGTCAATATTCATGCATAGCGGAAAATCATGCATAGCGAGTCAATATTCATGCATTGCAAAAAATAAAAAATAAAAAAATAAAATCATGTATCGCGAGTCAATATTCATGCATAGCGGAAAATCATGCATCGCGAGTCAATATTCATGCATTGCAAAAAATAAAAAATAAAAAATAAAAAATAAAAAAATAAAATCATGCATCGCGAGTCAATATTCATGCATTGCAAAAGATCATGCATCGAGAGTCAATATTCATGCATTGCAAAAAATCATGCATCGCGAGTTATTATTCACGCATCGCGAGAAGATTTCATCCCTCGCAAAAGTTTATACATCGCAAGAAGATTTCATACCTTGTGGAATTTATGCATCGCAAGAAGATTTCATACCTTGTGGAATTTATGCATCGCGAGAAGATTCCATCCCTCGCAAAATTTATGCATTGCGGGAAGATATTCATGCCCTGCAGAAGATCATGCATCGAGAGTCAATAATCATGCATAGCGGAAAATCATGCATCGCGAGTCAATATTCATGCATTGCAAAAAAAAAAAAAAAAAAATGCATCGCGAGTCAATATTCATGCATTGCAAAAGATCATGCATCACAAGTTAATATTCATGCATCGCGAGTTATTATTCAAGCATCGCAAGAAGATTTCATACCTTGTGGAATTTATGCATCGCGAGAAGATTCCATCCCTCGCAAAATTTATGCATTGCGGGAAGCTATTCATGCCCTGCAGAAGATCATGCATCGAGAGTCAATATTCATGCATAGCGGAAAATCATGCATCGCGAGTCAATATTCATGCATTGCAAAAAATAAAAAATAAAAAATAAAAAAATAAAATCATGCATCGCGAGTCAATATTCATGTATTGCAAAAGATCATGCATCGCGAGTCAATATTCATGCATTGCAAAAAATCATGCATCGCGAGTTATTATTCATGCATCGCGAGAAGATTTCATCCCTCGCAAAAGTTTATACATCGCAAGAACATTTCATACCTCGCAGAAATTTATGCATTGCAAGAAGATTTCATACCTTGCGGAATTTATGCATCGCGAGAAGATTTCATCCCTCGCAAAAGTTTATGCATCGCGAGAAGATTTCATCCCTCGCAAAAGTTTATACATCGCCAAGAAGATATTTGCATTTAAGTCGCATCTATTCGGAGGTGAAGGATGTGCACCATATCTTTTCAACGTTCAAGTCGGTGGAAACTTGCGTTGAAAGATATTTGCATTTAAGACGCATCTATTCGGAGGTGAAGGATGTGCACCAAATATTTTCAACGTTCAAGTCGGTGGAAACTTGCGTTGAAAGATATTTGCATTTAAGACGCATCTATTCAGAGGTGAAGGTTGTGCACCCTATCTATTCAACGTTCAAGTCGGTGAAAACTTGCGTTGAAAGATGTTTACATTTTGTCCTACCGATAGACATACATTCAAAATCCTACCGATGGATAATCTTTTCATTTGTCCTACCGATGGACATACATTCAAAATTCTATCGATGGATAATCTTTTCATTCGTCCTACCGATGGACATGCTTTCAAAATCCTACCGATGGATAATCTTTTCATTTGTCTTACCGATGAACATACATTTCAAATCCTACGGATTGATCATCATCTTCATTCGTCCTACCAAGGGACCTGTATTATCTCCATTTATCGTATCATAAGAGATGCTACCCATTTTCTTTTAGTTTTGCCTATAATAATGAGTTTTATCTTTGTTTTTTTTAGAACATTCTAGAGGATGCACTGTCAGAGGAGCCACATGTGCGAATTACTTCAACAAAGACGCAACAAAGCGTGGAACCTTTTAGATGCGAGTTCGGGATTGACTTCCACTATATTTTCACCGCACTTCTCTAGAAAGGTCATGTGTTCGGTCAAAATTGGGTTTGTCAATTTTCGTTGTCCACGATTTCTCTCATCAATCATACACAACGAAAGGGACAGCTGTTGACACCCAATTTTGGCCTAACATTTTAAAAATTCGTAATTTTAAAGTTTTATTTATTTAATAGCTTAGAATAATTTTTAATAAGTTTATCGATAACTATCTTTATTTATCAAAATTTAGGATTTTTTGTTAGTTAATTTTTAAAATTGCATTTCACATGTCATTAGTTACGTTCATTATATTATTTTAAAATTCATTTTATTTGTTACATTTGTTAATATTTATGTTGAATTTAGCACAATCTAAAATTTACCCAAATACGAAAAAAAAATAATTAAAATTTAGGAATTCTATTAATAATTTTGGGCCTACAATTTCAAGCCCACACATTTGGGTCCATTGCATTTTATTTGTTTATGTTAAAATTGGTGGTGGATAAATGAAAAATTGGGGAATTAATTTGAGGAAGAGGGGGAAAACAACCCTAATCTCTTCCACCCTTTTTCCCTCTCTCCGCCTCCCTCTTCTCTTCTCCCTTCCCTCTCCTTGCAGCCCTCTCACTCCTTCATCGACCCTCTCCTCCGTTTCCCCTCCTCTCTTCTTTCTTACCCCTCTCCGCCTCCCTCTTCTCTTCTCCCTTATGCCTCTCGTTCATCTTTTTTGCAGGCAGCAGCAGCGGAGAGCAGCTCCAACAACCAAACCAGTAGCTCCGGCGAGGAGTTTAAAGCTCCGATGAGCCGAAAAATAATAATAATAATAATAATAATAAAGGCCCGTCAATTCCTTTCCCTCTTCCCCTTAACGATTTTATTCGTTTTGCAGGTACTCCGGGAAGATCTCAAAACTCCAGTTCCGACCAGCGAACAACAACTGTAACGACCAACAACTGAACGATCTAACGTCGGAGGACACCAACAACTTCATTTCAGGCAAGGTTTGGGTTTTCGCTTCTTAATCTAACTAAAATTGATGTTATTTTACTTTGTTTTTGCTATTTTGTTGCTATATTTAGTTGTGTTTCAGTTCGTTTATTTTTATTATTTTTTTTAGGTTTGGCCGGAGAGGCTCAAAGTCCGGCCACCTTTATTCCAACTTTTCTGCTCAAGTTTAGCACTATTTGCATATTTTTTTGTTTGATATTGTTAATTATTTTTTTTGTTTTGGTGACTATTCTAATTTTGACATTGTTGGATATATTTTAAAGTTAATTTTGCTGTTAATGTTTCATTATTATTATTAATTTATTTATTTTACTGTTTGCTTTCCAATTTTTCATATGTTTGTAGTTCTTAACCCAAATTTTATTGTGGTATCGATTTTTTTCTGTTCCTCTTTATTTTAATACATTTTGAATCTGTTCATGTTATTTATTGATGAGTCTGTTCATATTTATTCATTTACATTGCTTTATTTCACAAATTTGGCCGGGAAAAGGTTTACTCAGGCAACATTGATGTTTGATTCTTTGTCACATTCTTTTGTCAAAAGTTGAACTTTTGTCAAAAGTTGAACTTTTGTAAATGTCCTTTATTTGCTTTTTCCTCACGTGAATACCACTAATGTCCCATTTGCTTTCATTCAATTCATTATTAATTTTTTATTATTTTATTATTTTATGTTTGTTAATATTTATTTCTTGTAGTTTAGTTGATAGATGAAAAGGGCCGATGAAGAAATTACCGTCGATTTTCAAGGCCTCCAATGTTAATAAGACGGATTTTTATTTTTAAGTTATTATTTCATATATTCAATTTTATTCATATTTATTTATTACTAACATTTTTACCAAGTGTGTTTACAGGTACCCCGAAGTTGCTTTTCATTGAAGTTATTCGAATTAAGTTCGAATTATACTCTTTATTCAATATTTTGTATATATTACGTTAGGCAAACTTTAGGCCGTTTCTTATATTTTCTTATTTTATTATTTGTGTATATTACATGTTTATTATTTTTGTACATTATTTTATTTTCCTCCTCAATTTGAAAAAAAATGAATTCAGTCGGGACCCACATTTGTGGATTTCGAAGGATGCCTGACCCCTTTCCTTCGAAATAATTTGAACCCCTTACCTAGAATCAAATTGGTTTCGTAGATCATTTAATGGTTTCCTAGTTTTTTTCCTAAAATTAGGTGGCGACTTTTTTTTAAAACTCATTAAAATTGAATCAATTAATAATTTTTCGAGTTGCCGCGATGTTTTGCCCTATGTAAGGACGTAAACACCAGGAAAGGAATGCAAGAGAAGAAGAGATAGATTCAAAAACCGCAAGTATGTTAGCCAGAAATGTGGCACTTGATGAGGAATTAATGGCGGAGATGGTGGAATTCACTACCATGAGGGAAAGAATGGTCGAAATGAGGAAGAAGAACAAAGCCTTCCACGAAAGCATGATCATCAAACTTCAGAGGATGCGTGGAAAATACTCTATCCGCGGGCAAGAAGCTGATAGTTGTCCCGATGACGCTCACCCTGGAGCAACTGGGGAAGACATTGATGAGGAAATCATCTACAAGCCTCCATTTCTGGACCGTCTAAAAGGGGGAGATAAATGGATCACCCTTCCGGCTTATGAACCAACACAACGTGTGGGAGCAAGGGTTGTGTCGTGCGCTCTTGTGTACGAGCATCTTAAGTTGAAATCTCGTGAAGGAGTATGTCAGACTTTGAGCATGAAAATTCTCAAAAGAATGCGCCTTCCACCCGAACCAGTACGGACACACTATAGAGGAATGTGTGCAGCTTAAGGCAAGAATCCGCCGCCAGATTGACCTTGGGAACATCCCACACATGTGGGGTGATAATACCGTTCTCACATATGACCAACTGGAGCCAACTGAGCACATTCGATTTATTTTTCATTATTTCACACCGTTCAGAATGTCAAAGATGGAGATCTAGAATAATTTGGTTCGGAATGGAGTTTTAGCCCCTATCCACGAGGATGACAGAGGTCTCGACCCCGTTGGAGAAGAAATCTGGACACCTTGTGCTTACCACGACGCTACAGATCACAACCTCTCAAGGTGTCTCAGTTTTCGTTACAACGTCAAAGCCCTCGTCAACATGGGAAAAATTCGAGTCGAGTTTGTTCCTTGTGGCTGATATAACGTTGAGAAGAGAAATGACTGAGATGTAGTCATTATTTATCTTTAAAGCTTTGTTGTTATCTTTCAATTCCATGTAACCGTCCAGAATGAATGAATGAAAATCAATATTTATTTTCTACTCGAACTACGTTGGGCCTGAATTCTCTTTGTGAGATACGTAGGCAGCCTTCCAAGGACCGACCCCTATCTTCAAAATTTTCATTCTCCCCTCTCATGCTACAAGGAAACGTGAAGACCTGATCAACGGACGTCAAAGAACAGCTGCAAGAAGATCGTAGCTCAACGTGATTTAGCCTTTTTGAGATGGTGTCAAACTAAAAGCAAGCAAACTCCTGCTTGTTAAAAATATGTTTTCGTCCTTACTCGTGGGTTAAAATATCCTCAAACAAAGCAACTTGTGTGTTTATCTGCTCTCCGTGTGATATTTTGCATGTTTCGTATTCTGAACTTAAACTGACAAATTTGTCTTTGAGTTTTTTTTCCTCCTCAGGTACTTTGAAACTGATCTGTGTCGATTAAGCTGGCAGATCATCCCTACTTTACCAGATCCAAAGGGCCTGCAGACTCCTTCCCCAAACAAGATTCATACAAAGGAAAAAACAGTTATGGGAGACAACAACGGAGAAGTAAGTCTTACCGACGTTGTGGTGGCTCAACCCACCATAGCAGACCAGAACGAATTGATTCTGCAATTAATGCAACAGATTGCGTAAATGAGGGTGGAGATGCAAAGGATACATGATCTGCCTCCACCAGGTTTTACTGTTAACGCTGCTGATGGAAGACCTCCTCTCTACTTCCCTTCTTCGAACATGGATCCAGCTAAGAATTTTCCATCTACACCTGCTTAGAATACTTCCATTATAGACTTGACTGCTCAAAACCCCCAATATGCTTCGGCTTCTTACCAAACCCCTCCCCCTCAAAACAACCATTCCCAAATGCCACTTCCTCCCCAGAATACCCATCATCAAATCGCTCCACCTCCACAAAACCAAAGCCAAAATCCAAACCAAAATACTTTCCATCCCCAAACTTCCTACCACCACCTAAACCAAAATACCAATCCTCAAACCTATCCGCAAAACTACCAAACTACACAGAATGACCAAAGTCCTTTCGTAGATCCACCCATACCTAAAAGAACAACTTTCCAGATTCCCATCCCGACTGAGCATGATGTGCATGGTTCTGAGCTGGACCATTACGAGGAACAGGAAAGAGAATGGAGGGCAAAGGAAGAAGCGAAAGTGGATATAAAAGAAGAAATCAGGAAAGCAATGAAAGAGTTCCAAAGCATCCCTGACGTCGCTGGTCTTAACTATGAGAATTTATGCATTCATCCAAATCTGGACCTCCCAGAAGGATTCAAGATTCCCAAGTTTGATACTTTTGAAGGAGTAGGGAATCCTATGGCTCATCTGAGTGCCTACTGCGACCAGCTTGTTGGAGTGGATAGAGATGAAACTTTGTTGATGCAGCTCTTCAGCCGAAGTCTAAGCGGGGAGGCTCTGAAATAGTTCACCTCTCACGAGACCAGGCAGTGGACCAGTTGGAATGCCCTGGCCAAAGATTTCATCGATCACGTAGAAATCATTCTCGATCGCTACTCTCTCGAAAAGATAAAGCAGAAATCCACTCAAAGCTACAAAGAGTTTGCCTACAGGTGGAGAAAGGAAGCCGCAAGAATAAGGCCGCCTATGTCTGAGAAGTAGATAGTTGAAGTGTTTTCCGAATACTACGATAGGATCATGTTGCTCGTGGGATCAAAATTTCTGAGATAGTCAGGATTGGTGACACAATCAAAGATGGTTTGAAAACAGGAAAGATAGCTCGTGTTGCCGCGTCGCCCGGATCATCGGGATTGTTAAAGAAAAAGAGAGAGGACGTGGCTGTCGTCTCTTATGAGAGGAAGAAAACCCCCAGAAGATCATCATCCTCCCAAGGTCTTTCTTGATCTTCCCAGAATTCCTACCAGGCTGGCTACACGCAAGCTAGTTATCCAAATAATCCTCCTCCAGTCTACCAAAATACCACTTTCACATACCAAAATGCTCCACCTCCAAATTACCAAAGTCCATCTCCTATTTACCAAAATCCTCCTCCACTTTACCAAATTCCATCCTCTGTCTACCAAAATGTTGCTCCTAACTGTGCCAACGTGCAGTCAAGCTACAGATCACCCCCTCCAGTCTATCAAGTCCAAGCTCCACTCTACCAAAATTCTCCTCCAAATTGCCAAGCTCCATCGATAAATTATCCAAGAAACAAAGATCCCCGTCCAAATACCAGAAGTTATCAACAGATGCCTCCTCCACAAGGCAGTTATGATCCAATTCGACCCAGATTTGAGAAGAAGCCTCCCAGGAACTTTACCGCGCCCGTCGAAAGCCAAAAAAAGTTGTACAAGCGACTGGCTGCGGCTAGATATATTCATCTAGTGGAGCCCAAGTCGGTGGATACTAGTTCCAAATTCTACAGGCCCGATCAAAGGTGTGCGTATCACTCCAACAATGTTGGACATGATACTGAGGACTGTATCAACCTCAAACACAAGATTCAAAATCTGATTGACCAAGAAGTGGTCTCTCTTAAAGCAGTCGCGCCTAATGTCAACACCAACCCTTTGCCGAATCATGGAGGCGTCAACATCAACATGATAGAGACGGATGCTGATTGGTGTATGACTAAGGTGATAACTCCAATTGCTCATGATGAGTTAGAAAGAGTTGTGGCTTCGTTGAGCGTCAAAGAGAAAAAAGAGTTCGTGATCCTAACACCTGCAAAGGTTGTTGCCTTGGTACCATCAGACACTTGTCAGACCGAAGTTTGTGATTGAAACCGCTGTCGTTCAAGGCATGACCCAATCTGGGAGGTGTTATACCCCTGAAGAGTTGGCCTTTGGAGGACAGAAGAAGGATCATGGTAAAAGGACTATAAGTGAAGGCGAGGCAGAGGAATTCTGGAGAAAGATGTAGCCAAAAGATTATTCGATCGTAAATCATTTGGAAAAACTCCAGCTCAGATTTCTATGTGGGCCCTGTTGATGAGCTCCCAACTGCACAGGCAGGCCTTGATAAAGGCTCTTGATGATACGTATGTGCCCGTGGGCACAAGCAGCAATAACGTGGCAGCTATGATCAACCAAGTTATCCGAGGGCATCAGATTAACTTCTGCGACAATGAGTTGCCTTTTGAAGAGAAGTCACATAACAAGGCGTTGCACATCACTGTCGTATGTCGTGAGAAGATCATAAATCGCGTCTTGGTGGATGACGGATCTGGTCTGAACATTTGCCCACTATCTACTCTAAGGCAGTTAAGGTTTGATTTGGGGAAGTTGGAGCAAACCCAAGTCAATGTAATAGCCTTCGACGGGGTACAGAGAGACACGTTGGGAGCGGTGAATTTTGTCATCCAAATGGGTCCGGCAGAGTTCAGTGCCCAGTTTCAGGTCTTGGACATTGACACCAGCTATAACCTTCTTCTAGAAAGGCCTTTCATTCATATGGCTGGATCTGTGCCCTCTACTCTTCATCAGATGATGAAACTCATTTGGAAGGACCAAGAACTTGTTATTCACGGTGAAGGGAGTCACTTTGGTAGGAAAGCGTCAATTATCGATGAAGTCTCGTGAGGTACCAATTTTTACACGGTGGAGCTGGTGAATGCCACCAGTGAGGATTTGGCCCCACAGCCTCCTAACTTGTCATGTACAAGATGATCACCACTGTGATGTTGCAGAATGGATTTGAACCAGGTTTCGGATTGGGAAGGAATTCCCAAAGGATTATTGAGTCTATTCAAGTTCCCGTCAAAGGAGCGAGTGGTTTGGGGTACATCCCCACAGATGATGAGCAGAATATGAAGAAGAACAATGATCAAGCATTGGCTATGCCAATCCCCCATCTGTATCAATTATTTCCAGTCTGGGAGTACGCCGATCACGATGACCTTGGGGAAGGGATCTGTAGCTTCTTCGAAGAGATCGATGTTGTCGTTGAGGACGAGGTCGAGCTGATGGGAAATCGCGATGCTGAGCCTGGGAGATGCTGGAGAAGTGGACCTCCACGCTGATTCTGATTTCCCGAACTCCTTGATAGAAGGGCATCATTTATGCATATTTAAATCGGTGGTAGTCTGGAAGAGGCCCGAGACCCATCATTTTGATTTCTTTTAATTATCTGAGATTTTAAATTCACCCATGATGTTTAAAAAAGGCAACATGGCCCTTGCCATGGCCAAAGTTTGCGTTGTTTTTCGATTTAATTGAAAGCCTCCTTTATTGAAAATTTGCTTAATTATTTATTTGCTGTTAACTTCCCTAACTCTGTTTGTTTATGATTTCAGTAATTTTAATTTAAACCTTGCCAATGTCATGTCATGTCACGAGAAAAATGAACAAAATGAGGAATTTGATGACGAGGTTGAAGGGTTTGACGAGGAAAAAGAGGTACAAGAATATGTTGCCGAGGAATTTTGGTAGTTTGAAAATTAGCATAAGCCGAATTTGGAGGAAACGGAAACTGTGAATCTGGGAGACCCAGAGTGTGGCAAAGAGTTCCAAATCAGCGTCCACTTGAATGAAACTCAAAGAAAGGATTTGATTCATTTGCTTACTGAATACGTTGATTTGTTCATCTGGGAGGTTAGCGACATGCTAGGGCTGAGTACCAATGTTGTGTCTCACAAACTGCTGATTAATCCAGGGTTCAGTCCAGTTAAAAAGAAGGCTCGGAAGTTCAATCCTGAATTGAGTTTAAATATTAAAGAGGAGATCACCAAGCAGATCGAGTCTCAATTGTTGGAAGTGACGCAATACCCAACTTGGTTGGCCAATGTTGTTCCGGTCGCCAAGAAGGATGAGAAGATTAGAATTTGCGTCGATTATAGAGATCTCAATAAGGCTAGCCCAAAGGATAATTTTCCATTGCCAAACATTCATATTTTGATCGATAACTGTGCTAAGCATGAAATGCAATCATTTGTGGATTGTTACACAGGTTATCATCATATTCTGATGGACGAGGAAGATGCAGAAAAGACAACTTTTATTACACCTTGGGGTGTATATCATTACAGGTTGATGCCATTTGGCCTCAAGAATGCTAGTGCTACCTATATGAGGGCTATGACGACCATATTTCATGATATGATTCATAAGGAGATCAAGGTGTACGTAGATGACATCATAATCAAGTCCCGCGAGAGTTTGGATCACTTGACGCATTTAAAGAAGTTCTTTGATCATTTGTGTCGTTACAACTTGAAGTTAAATCCCGCGAAATGCGGTTTTGGAGTTCCAACTGGCAAGTTATTGGGATTTATAGTCAGCGAAAGAGGTATTGAGCTCGATCCTTCCAAGATTAAGGCGATTCAAGAGTTACCTCCTTCGAAGATGAAAAAGGAAGTGATGAGTTTCTTAGGGAGGTTGAACTACATCAGTCGATTCATAGCTCAATCAACTGTCGTGTGTAAACCTATCTTCAAGCTGTTGAAGAAAGAGACTTTGACAAAGTGGACTGAAGAATGTCAAACTGCTTTTGATGTTATCAAGAACTATTTGTCCAATCCATGGTGTTAGTCCATACGCGTGAAAGGAGTCCTTTGTTATTATATCTATCTGAGTGCTACCTATATGAGGGCTATGACGACCATATTTCATGATATGATTCATAAGGAGATCGAGGTGTACGTAGATGACATCATAATTAAGTCCCGCGAGAGTTTGGATCACTTGACACATTTAAAGAAGTTCTTTGATCATTTGTGTCGTTAAAACTTGAAGTTAAATCCCGCGAAAAGCGGTTTTGGAGTTCCAACTGGCAAGTTGTTAGGATTTATAGTCAGCGGAAGAGGTATTGAGCTCGATCCTTCCAAGATTAAGGCGATTCAAAAGTTACCTCCTTCGAAGACGAAAAAGGAAGTGATGAGTTTCTTAGGGAGGTTGAACTACATCAATCGATTCATAGCTCAATCAACTGTCGTGTGTAAACCTATCTTCAAGCTGTTGAAGAAAGACACTTTGACAAAGTGGACTGAAGAATGTCAAACTGCTTTTGATGTTATCAAGAACTATTTGTCCAGTCCACTGGTGTTAGTCCCTCCGCGTGAAAGGAGTCCTTTGTTATTATATCTATCTGTCTCAGATAGCGCCTTTGGATGCGTAATTGGTCAACATGACGACTCAGGGAAGAAGGAGCGAGTTATTTATTACATAAGCAAAAAGTTCACTACATATGAGTCTCGTTATACTCTTTTAGAAAGGACATGTTGTGCTTTGACTTGGCTTTCCTAGAAGTTGAGACATTATCTGTCTTCTTATACTACATATCTCATTTCCAGAATGGATCTATTGAAGTACTGGAATGTTGGCCAAGTGGAAAATGCTTTTGAGTGAATTTGATATTGTGTATGTGACCCAGAAGGCGATAAAAGCACAAGCCTTAGCTGATCATCTTGCAGAAAATCCTGTTGATGAAGAGTATGAACCGCTCAAGACATATTTTCACGATGAAGAAGTATCATTCATGGGTGAAGATATTTCTAAAATATATCCTGGCTGGAGATTATTCTTTGATGGAGCGGAAATCACCAAGGGAAAGGCATTGGAACGGCCTTGGTGTCAAAATTTGGTCAACACTATCCTATGGCAGCTAAACTTCGGTTTAATTGCACAAACAACATGACTGAATATGAAGCTTGTATACTTGGTTTGGAAATGGCCATTGACATGAATGTCCACGAGTTATTGGTTATTGGAGATTAATATTTGTTGATTTATCAGGTTCAAGGAGAATGGGCCGTGAAGAACCCGAAGATTACACCATACGTGCAATATGTACAAAAGTTGTGCAAGAGATTCCGCAGAATTGAGTTCAGACACACTCCCAGAACGCAGAATGAGTTGGATAATGATCTTGCCACCATCGCATCGATGATTAAGCATCCGAATACTTATTATATTGATCCTCTGGATATAGAGCTGAAAGAGTATCCAGTCCATTGTTCATACGTCGAAGCGGAACCAGACGGTTTGCCATGGTATTTGGATATAAAGAAGTACTTAGAGATCGGATTTATCTTGAGAATGCGACGCCTAACCATAAGAATTCGATACGCCGTATGGACCTCAACTTCTTTCTAAGCGGAGAGATTCTTTACAGAAGGACTCCAGATTTAGGTCTTCTCAGATGTGTCGATGTTGTTGAAGCTGCAAAGCTTATTAAATAAATACATGCTGGAGTTTGTGGCACGCATATGAATGGGCTCACTTTGGCAGGAAATATCCTTCGAGCCGGTTATTTCTGGATGACTATGGAGAATGATTGTTGCAAGTTTGTGTATAAATATCATAAATGTCAGGTGCAAGGTGAT
The DNA here is from genome assembly GCA_022817965.1 of Solanum lycopersicoides. NCBI lineage: Eukaryota > Viridiplantae > Streptophyta > Magnoliopsida > Solanales > Solanaceae > Solanum > Solanum lycopersicoides. The sequence continues at coordinate 13,136,749 of CM040628.1, read as the reverse complement.
TTGATTCGAGTGCCGCCTCACGAACTCAATGCTATAAGTTCACCTTGGCCGTTTGTAGCTTGGGGCATGGATGTCATTGGTCCGATAGAGCCAGCCGCCTTTAATGGACACAAATTTATCTTGGTTGCCATTGATTACTTTACCAAGTGGGTGGAAGCAGCCTCCTACAAGTCAGTAACCAAGAAAGTTGTAGCTGATTTTGTTCGCAACAATCTAATCTGCAGGTTCGGAGTACCAAAATCCCTAATTAATGATAATGGTGCAAATATCAACAACCACTTGATGAGAGATATATGTGAGCAGTTTAAGATTACTCACCGAAACTCAACTGCTTATCGTCCTCAAATGAACGGAGCTGTAGAGGCTGCCAATAAGAATATCAAGAAGATTCTGAAGAAAATGATCGACAATCACCGAGGTTGGCACGATATGTTGCTATATGCTTTGTTATGTTATCGAACGACTGTCAGAACATCGATTGGAGCTACGCCATATTTGCTAGTATACAGAACAGAAGCAGTCATACCTGTTGAAGTCGAGATACCGTCTTTGAGAATCATCCAAGAAGCTGAATTGAGTAATGATAAGTGGGTCAGCAAAAGAATTGATAAGTTAACCTTGATCGATGAGAAGAGAATGGTTGCCGTTTGTCATGGTCAACTATATCGACAGAGAATGATTCGTGCTTTTTACAAGAGAGTAAGAGCTAGAATTTTTGAAATTGGTCAGTTGGTCATTAAGCGCATTTTTCCTTACCAAGATGAGTACAAAGGAAAATTCGCACCAAATTGGCAAGGACCCTACATGGTTCGCAAGGTACTATCTGGAGGTGCTTTGGTCCTGTCGGAGATGGACGGCACCGCGTGGCCAAAACCAATCAACTCAGATGTTGTAAAGAGATACTACGCGTGAAGTTTTAGTTTGCATTTCTGTCATTACTTGTAATCGTTCTATTTGCTTGTATTCGCATTGCTTAAAATTTTATCCCTCTTGTAATGAACTATGCCTGACCTAAATTCTCAAAAATGAGATACGTAGGCGACCTATGTCGGCCTCGGTCACCCCATTTATCCCTTTTAATATTCTCTGCTTTTGAACTACGTTTGACCTGAATTCTCAAGAATGAGATACGTAGGCGGCCTATGTCGGCCTCGATCGGTTTTCTTTGTAAATTTCTTATTCTGCCAGCCTTTGAGGGGGAACTATGTTTGACCTGATTTCCGCCTCAAAGGGATATGTAGGCGCCACAAGGGTTCGGTCATATCTCCCGTAAGATTTCTATTTTTCTTTACAATAGAAACTGGGACATAATTTTTGAGAGTGACTCAAAAAATTCTCGAAAGAAGATTTTTCCTTAGCAAGTCCAGACTGAAGATATTTTGAGATTTGCAACTGGGACATAATTTTTGAAAGGATATAAAAAATTCCATGACATACTCATCGGCAATAAAAGATGAGTCAAGACATGTAACCGGGACTGAAATTTTGAGGATGACCTCAAAATGTCAACATGGGTTCATTGACAGTCTGGGGTGACTCTGGATACTCCCCGGCGAATAATCAAATAGACCTCCAAGCATCAGACTCAAAGAAGTTCGCTAAGCCTGACGTGACATGATACTTGGCAATAACTTTTTCAAAATGCTGCTTTTCAAAAATTTATATTTTCTTAATATTTTCCATTTGTATTTGTTTTGGCATAAAACATTTTTGTCTTATCTATCAAGATTCTGGAAATCATAAAATCAACCGGAGATAGTTGAACAAGGAGCAAACAATTGAAGAATCGACACAGATTAGTTCGTTTTAAAACTAACGATTTTTCTGTGGATGCAAGTTTATAGTATTGCTCTGAAATCATCAAATTTCTCCGATTGATGAATATGGAAAAGTTAAGGGGGCAGAAAGCTCTTCCTCAAAATTTACGATTTTTCTGTGGATGGAGGAATTATTTTATATTGTACATATCGAAGACTTGGGAGTGTTACGTTATTTCAATTCTCAGCAACATGAAGTCTATAAAGAGCGTCCAGCTAGATTCAAAGATGAATCAACTGAAAACCCCGAAAAGAATAGTTTACGGTTTTTCATCAAGGACGTCATCTACATCACATTATCAGACATGATAGTGTCGCTACTCGAAAGATTATTTTATTGGTATTGTCGTTTGAGACGATACACTACCCGGAGAGGTCATTTTCTTTTATTGTCGATCGAGGCCATGCACTATCTGGAGGGGTCATTTTATTTTATTGCCGATCGGAACGATACACTACCTGGAGGGTCGTTTTACTGTATTTTCAATCGAGACGATATGATTATCTAGAAAGCACTCAGAAGATAACTATGTTGCTCGATTGAAGCACTATCTTCATTCGGTACCAAGGATGACATCGCGAGTCAATATACATGCATAGCGGGAAGATATTCATGCCCCTCAGAAAATCAAGCATCGCAGAAAGTCATGCATCGCGAGTCATTATTCATGCATCTCGAAAGATCATGCATCATGAGTTAATATTCATGCATCGCGATTTAATATTCATGCATCGCGGAAGATCATGCATCCCGAGTCAATATTCATGCATCGCGGAAGATCATGCATTGCGAATCAATATTCATGCTTCGGGGAAGATCATGCATCGCGAGTTAATATTCATGCATCGCAGAAGATCATGCATCGCGAGTTAATATCCATGCAACGTGAAAGATCATGCATCGTGAGTTAATATTCATGCATCGCGGAAGATCATGCATCGCGAGTTAATATTCACGCATCGCGGGAAGATATTCACGCCCAGCAGAAGATCATGCATCGCGAATCAATATTCATCCATCGCGGAGGATCATGCATTGCGAGTTAATATTCACGCATCGCGGGAAGATATTTGTGCCCCACAGAAAATTGTGCACTGCCAGAAAAGGGAATCGTGCATCCCGAGAGAATATTTGCCCATCGACATCAACTGCATTCTTTTATTTTGACAAAGTAAACATCAAGAAGAGCATCAAAGACGACATCAAGAGAAATATCAGCACTGCATCCGTTTTTATTTATTTCGGCATCAAATGAAGAGTACATTGAAAATTATATAGCAAACATAAGACATAATCTTTATTTATTTTACGTCAAACCGATCGAGTTGATGTCAAATGTTGAAGGAGAGAAACTAAGTGTCAACACGGTAAAATACACTATCTGCCATTTGAATTGCATTTTTAAGTTGACGAGTTTTTTCTCAGTCTTTGTCGAGAGCATCCGAAAGGATGAATCTCCAAAAAAACAAACTACAGGTGCGAACGGCATCAAAAATGATGCAGTACAATGTGAAACTTTTTCTTAGCAGCAAACTGAGACATAGTCCAAAGAAGATTGTCAAACTCTTAGTACGCGAGCAGAGGAGCGACTTCCACCACAATCAAACCACACCCCTATCATAAGGCATGTGGGTTTTTCTGTCTTTTTCAGTTTCGGTTTTACATTCGGATTTTGGATATCTGCCGAAAGCAAGTTTCCAATCTGAGTGACAGTGCGCCAAAGGTTTTGAAAGTTATGTCTGTGTAAGTTCTTAACTATGGGTGTGAAGCGCTCCACATCATGGCTAAGAGGTTACAAGCCTCTTTTTTATACTCGACTTAATTTGTTACTCGTCCAGAACTGAAGGATATCTAGCATAATAGATTTCCTTTTCAACCGATGGAGTCGAATTACAAGCCATCTGATTCCTAAGGTTTAAGGATATGTATGCGGGCTCAAAACTGAAAACTCGGTTGTATTTCGACATTTGCTCTTAATTCTCATTCTCGAGCGTCCTGGTCCCTGCATAATTTGGTGTCAGAGCGACTTTCGAATTCTTTCAAGATCGTGCGTTAAATCAAGTGTATCGAACTACAAGTGGCCTGACTTCTCATATAGCCTGAGATATGTACCATTTCCGGGGTTCGGCCATAATTCCTACAGTCCGTACCAAATCCCTTTCTTAAATATGAATGTGCGGTCGGTCAAAATTAGTTTGGTCAATTTCATTTTCTTCGAATTTCTTGCATCAATCCAAGTAAAATGAAGGACAGTTGTTGACACCCAATTTTGTCCCTCCCCGATAAGAATTAATTCACGAGTTTCTTGAATTCCGAACGAGTTGAAATAGGCGATTTTATAAGATTCAATTGTTTTTCAAGTCATTTTAAAGTAGCTTTAGTCGGTTTCTTTTTTTATATATATAGTTTAAGTAATACATATATTTTATATAATCGCACATATAATTAGCTTATTCATAAATCGTCTCAAAAAAATTTTGGTTTTACTTAATACTTTATTGAATTCATTTTGCCTAAATAGTTAGTTTACATTTTTTATTCATTAGTTTATAATTAAGTTACTTATTTTATCTCGTTAAAATTAAGAAGCTCGTAAATCAATTCTACTAATTTGTCTTGTTTTATTTTTAGCCGGATCTTCCAAAATTAATACTTCACGGTTATCTTTTAAATTCGTTGGCTAAATTATTAATTAATTTGTATTGCAAATTTAGCTAAATTTGACATTTTTCTCCAGGCCATTTTTCTGCCCCCCTCCCCCCCCTTTCATTAATTTCAATTATTTTTCGACCCTTTTAATATTCCCCAACCCAATTTATTTAGCCTCCTTGCTTATCTCTTTCAATTCCCAGAGGCCCCAGAAAATTTCAGCCCACCTTTATTTCTCCTTGACTTGGCCCAATTCCCATGTCTTTGTGAACATATCAAATTTCTCAATCCCAAGCCCGTGTTTTTCCCCTTCACCAAATGACCCGGGTCCGGTTCTTTCTTTCTCCTCCTCGGCGAACGACGCGTGAATAATCTAGAAGACGCGTGGGCAGCGACTCTCCGTTTCTCTTCTTCGCAAGGAGAATCCCAGAAGACGCGCGAGCAATGAGGGTGAATAACGAATCGTGGTCGAAAGGCAGCAGGGTCGCAGAAATAGTACCCTGCACTATTTTGTTTTCTTTCTCCCCGTACCTTTTGATCGTACGATCTTAGCAGCAAGGCAAGGCACGCATAATCGTCCTCGCCATCGCGATAGGAGCCACGTCGCAACAAGGACGTTTGGGATTGATCCCAAGCATCCAGCTGCTTTTCCTCTTCTAGTTAGAGTTGAAATTTTGAAGAAAAAAAAGCTTGTTGATCCCAAAATGGAAGGATGTTTTTGGATTTCAAAATCGAAATGAGCCCTTTCGTCCTTTTTCTCATCCGATTTTTCCCCCCTTTTGGGAACCCTAATTGAAACCTGTGTAATCTTCCTCTATCTCACTGCATGGAGGGGGCTGTTTTTTTTTTGTTTCTTGGAAATTTTCTAGAGAGAAATGATATTGAGAGAAGTTTCGAGTTAGCTTTTGCTTTGAAAAGTCCCTAGAGAAAGAGTAATAGAAAGGCAAAATAGTTGCAAGCTAATATAGAGACACAAAAATATAACCTGAGAAACAGAAAAAAAATTTCTCTCCACATTCTTTAGTATTTTAGACTTAATATTTCGTTCGAACTTTTGTTTACTGCTCGTTTTGGGTTTGCGTCTGTGTTCGCGTGGTTTGTGGAATCGCTCTTAACTCGCTTCGTCCTCGTTCGCTGCTTCGTAGTAGGTATTTGTTCCTTCACTCTCTCAAATTTTTTCTTTGATTACTTTAAGTCAACAGTGATTGGTTTGCTGCGTAGAATAGTAGGATGGGGTTGGATTAATTTTACCGGTTTTGACGTTAGTCCATTTCGTCTTTAAAAATAGTCGATTTTCTGTTTTATGCTATCTGAAATGACTTAAAATCTATATGAGTTCCTTTGTTTGACCTCGCCCGTTGTTGCAGCATTTCAACCCTTTCTTTGGTAGCGTTATTTCTTTTCAAAGATAGGAGCATCATTTCGTTTTTAGCTTTTAATTTGGATTTTTACGTGTATGTATGCATCTGAGAGCTTGCTAGTTAGATCTGTTCCTAATTAGAGCAAGCATATTGTTCTTTTTTTTTTTTTTAAATTTCCTTTTACAATGCAGTGGGGATAGAGGGAGAGCCTCAAATTAGTTAACATGGAGTTTAAGTGTATTTCAAGCATGTTTGTTGTGTCTTTTTTTTGCGAATACTTAGATTCTACCTTACAAATTACTTTGAAGTATTGGATTTTTTTAAAAATTTGTGCAGCATGCTTGAAATGTTGATATAGAATTGGCTACCAGTGGTCTAGTTCGTATATAAAAATAAAAAAATAAAAAAATAAAATATGTGTTAATTCTCTTTGAAATAATAAGTTGAATGACAACGAGCAGTGTATGGTTATTATTGATGTATCCGGGAATTTTTCTGTGTCAAGATTGCCAGTAGTCCCAATGTAAGAGATTGTCACCTTTTTATCTCGTGTTAGTTTTTTATTTAATATGCATATATGATTGCCTCATCCTGCATGTTTATTTAGAATTGTATATTTTCAAAAAATGAAAAATTTGATAAGTTAAGCATGAAATCCTTGTCTTGACAGGGAGTCATCTTTCCTTATTCTCCTATTTAGTAATGTTGAAATGTATCAGTAGTTCCCTTGTTGGCATCGTGATTTTTAGATGTGACCACCACTAATTTGTTTTATTGTGTTTTTTTAATTTTTTTTTAGCTTATTCGCCTCGATTATTTTGGAATCCGTCTTTCTAATGACTCATCTCGTAGTCAACTGGGTTTGTTGTTGAATGAGCATGTATTTTTTTTTGAGACATTGTTATATTAATCCTTGCCTCTCCTCTGGACACATGATAATTGTCGTGAAATCTTTGTAGTCTGAAAATTTTTCCTTAATATATCGATTTAGTTATTGATAGAGGGTTCATAACTACCTTAAATTTTATGGTCCAAAGAGATTGTAGCGCCATTTGTTGCATGGATTCAAGGCTTGATGGCAAGCCTTCTGTTATCGTGCTTACGTTAGAATATTATTGTGTATAAATTTTGCTTTGTTTGGATGATTCTTTTATATTAGTCATGCCTCTTACTCTTATTCTCTTATTTGCATGTAAAAATATGTCCGGTCTTCATGGACTTTATCTACACATTCTCCCATTGGGCCACAAAGGCCCAAATCCTCCTCTATCGAGTCACCCTATCAAGAAGAAGAAAAGTAAGTTCCGAAAGGTGTACAGGTCCCGAAGTAAAGAAGCAGGAGATGAAGAGAGTGGGCCATAAATGTCCAAGTTTATTTTATTAAATTTTGTATATTGTTGCTTTTGGGGTCTAAGCCCCCTTATCGTCTTTTATTTTTCGTATTTATTATTTATTATTATATGTTTAGTTTAGAACAAGTACAAATCAAGTGGGTCAAAAGCCCAAAACAAAAATGGGTCCAAGTACCGATCCAGGCGGACAGAACCCGACTTTGGACCCAACATCTCTATGCCTCCCTCTCTCTCTCTTTATTTTTATCGTATATTTATTTGTTTGCATATCTGTCGATAGTTTTAAGGTTTAGAACACTCGAATCCCCGGAAGACGCCTCCTCGTTTTAATCATGTATCTAAATTAATCAAGTATAAATAAACTAAAAAATAAATTTTTGCAAATCTCAAAATTAGATAACAAATTTAATATTTCATTTTCAAAACAACTCTAATTAATTTTATTTCAAAACTTAAATTAAACATTCTAGCCAAAAGTTAGTTGTCGGAAAATTGCGAGTTAGCAAATATTTTAGGTGCCGTAAAAATCTTCCTAAAATATAAATAGGAATTCCCGAACCCCTTTGAAGTTTTCAAAATGATTTTTCTGTTTAAGTCTTTTTGAAAACATAGTTTTCTTGATTTTTTCTTACAAATTAAGTGGCGACTCTAAAAAAGTCAAAAACTTATAAAAGATATTATTTTCCGAAACTTATCGATAAAACAATTATGTCATCCTACTTTATCTATAGAATGACTGATTATCTTTAAATTAAATTCAAAAGTTAAAGGTACAAAAAATAATTGATGGTCTTTTGTCAATATAAGTTTTTTATTTCAATATATATATATTAATTTTATGGATCACGTATGTATTGATTTATCTATTCAACAAACAAATATGATAAATCTAAAAAATTCAAAAGGGATAACTAATGAGAACAATATGATATATCAACTTACTACTTCGTTTATAAAAAAAATATCATCACAAAATAAATAGACTTACAAAATTAAAATATATAGAGCACACAAATTTTACAATTCAACATTACTGTAAAATAAAGAAGAAATAGTTAGAAAAAATTCTTACGAAATAAATAAATAATAATAAATCGAAATTTTTTAAGTACATATAAGAAAAAAGAGATAATTTTTATTTTCTTTTAAGTGACAGATTTTAAATTACGCCAACATTAATTCAAAAAATCATGTCAAAAAAAGATTTAACAATTTCAAACTTTATTTTATTGCTAGTGTACAATTTGTTTCAAACTAATGTTCAAGAGTAAGTAACATGAAAATATGGTTTGTCCCTAATGTCATTTTCGTATTATTATTTGACAAAAAATATACTAACAAAATTTATCGAAATGTTTGGTGGATATTTGATTAATGCATGTTGAAGTCAAAACTGAGAAATTAAATTATTGTTATTTTGATTACTCTGTACAGAAAAAAAGAACAATTATTGCATGACAGAGAAATAACTTTATATATATTGAAACGTAATGAATTCAAAAATAAATTTACATATGATTAAAATTTGTCTTTGTTTATTTTTTATTATCCTTGAATGCATGTTGGCGTGTTGAATTGATCTCCGTTGTTAAATACTGAAATACTATATTGTTTCTTTGTTGAAGAGGGTAAGAATTTGATTTAATATGGTTAGCGAAGAATGTTTTTTTTGTGTGATTCTTTTGTGCTTTATAGTAAAAATTCAAACTGCTATTTATATTTTTGATTTAATAATTAAGTATTATTTGAAAGTATTAGAGATAAGACCTAAAATCTCGAAAAACTATTAACTTAAACTATCATGGTAAAGGATAAATTGTAAGTTTTTTTAAAAAATAAATAAAAGAAAAACAAAACATTTTTTATTATCTTTATAACGTGTTTTAAATAATATGAAACTTTTGTAAATTTAACTTTTAAAATTTGCAACAAAATAGAGGTCGTAATGTCACAACCCAAAAATGGACCTGATGATACTCGTCTTATCCCACCAAGATAAGTCAGCCTAAAATTCAACTATTACAATAAAAATGCAGAAATTTATAATCAACTTAAAAATACCCCCAAAACTTGGTTATTACATGTACAAGTCTCTATAGTATTACAATTGATTCAAAGAAGAAGAAAAAAAATAAGTCTCAAATGATATTGTTTCTCGAATGGAACAAGATCATGAATAGAAGTAAGAAGGTCTGCCAAAATAACAAGCAGTTACGTCACAGACTTCCACAAGAAGCCTCAGACAACGATAAAAGAAAATATCATGAAGGTCTAGGCTAATAACCTACAAAAAATTATAGAAACAAGAGGTGAGTATCAAACCATACGGTACTCAGCAAATAAACCTCTAAACACAAGTTAAGGGGATAAAATACAAGTACTCTTCACACCCTAACCGAACCTCCACAACTACAACCTGCATAAAACCAGCCCAACCTACCAGTTCACCATTTACAAATACATATCCCAACAACAACATTTTAACAATCATACATTCTCAATAATAATCCCAATATGCAACAATTACAACCTCCGCAAAAGGCACTCACAATATTAACAACACACACGATTAATGTTCAAGAGTAAGTAATATGAAAACATGATTTGTCCCTAATGTCATTTTCGTATTATTATTTGACAAAAAATATACTAATAAAATTTATCAAATTGTTTGGTGGATATTTGATTTATGCATGTTGAAGTCAAAACTGAGAAATTAAGTTATTGTTATTTTGATTACTCGATACAAAAAAAAAGTACAGTTATTGCATGATAGAGAAAGAACTTTATATATATTGAAACGTAATGAATTCAAAAATAAACTTACATATGATTAAATTTTATCTTTGTTTATTTCTTATTATCCTTGAATGCATGTTGACGTGTTGAATTGATCTCCTTTGTTAAATACTGAAATACTATATTGTTTCTTTGTTGAAAAGGGTAAGAATTTGATTTAATATGATTAGCGAAGAATGTTTTTTTTGTGTGATTCTTTTGTGCTTTATAGTAAAAGTTCAAACTGCTATTTATATTTTTGATTTAATAATTAAGTATTATGTGAAAGTATTAGAGATAAGTCCTAAAATCTTGAAAAACTGTTAACTTAAACTATCATGGTAAACGATAAATTGTAACTTTTTAAAAATAAATAAATAAATAAATAAGCATTTTTTATTATCTTTATAACATGTTTTAAATAATATGAAACTTTTGTAAATTTAACTTTTAAAATTTGCAACAAAATAGAGGTCGTAATGTCACAATCCAAAAATGGATGTGATGACACTCGTCTTATCCCACCAAGATAAGTCAACCTAAAATTCAACTATTACAATAAAAATGCAGAAATTTATAATCAACTTAAAATACTCCCAAAACCTGGTTATTACATGTACAAGTCTCTATAGTATTACAATTGATTCAAAGAAGAAAAAATATAAGTCTCAAATGATATTGTTTCTCGAATGGAACAAAATCATGAATAGAAGTAAGAAGGTCTGTCAAAATGACAAGAAGTTACGTCACAAACTTCCACAAGAAGCCTCAGACAAGACAACGATAAAAGAAAATATCATGAAGGTCTAGGCTAATAACCTACAAAAAATTGTAGAAACAAGGAGTGAGTACCAAACCACACGGTACTCAGCAAATAAACCTCTAAACACAAGTTAAGGGGATAAAATACGGGTATTCTTTACACCCTAACCGAACCTCCACAACTACAACCTGAATAAAACCAGCTCAACCTAACAGTTCACCATTTACAAGTACATATCCCAACAACAACATTTTAACAATCGTACATTCTCAATAATAATCTCAATATTCAATAATTACAACCTCCGCAAAAGGCACTCACAATTTTAACAACACACACGATTAAGTTCATCAAATAGAGATAATCAAATATCAAGTATTTTCCAACAATCAATAAAAATACATAATCATTAAGAATGAAGGATGTCATGGGATGCAATGCAGTATGACACCATGAATGATATGTCTCAGGATACCAAGTACTCTCTCAGCCATATATACATGATACTCCTCGAAAATACATCGATAGTTCATGATTCATGGGGACTCGCGAGGTCCATATACCGACACTGACGATCTCCACGTGTCTGTGCGGACGATCTCAACACACTATTATAAAATTAAATAATCTCCAGCATGGACGATCTCCACGTGCCCAACTTATAATAATAATCATTTCTCGGGCGGACGATCTCCACGTGCCCAAATTATAATCATACTCGATCTCAACACGGACGATCTCCATGAGTTAGATCTTTACTCATACTCAATCTCGTGTCAAAGCATGTGCACAATATGATATCAATATAAAGGAGATGATGCAACATCTCAATAAATCAAATGTTGCTATGACATATAATCATCTCAATTATCACAATATTACGGGTTCAATAAAGAACATAATCACACATAATAAATCAAGTCAATAATAAATCAGCTAATGCTCATATGCTTTGGCATTCTCGGATTACAATCCACATTCTATAGTAATAAACTTTCCCTTTATAACACGTGTACTCGTACCATTCTCAACATATCACACATAAACAATTAATCACATTGCTTTTTATTACCCTTTTTTATCATTAGAATTAATCAAGGTGGACAAATCAACCCTTCACCAAGTCCCATTACTCCAAACACATACCACAAGGAAATACACGAATTTCATACACTTAACAAGAGTTTAGAAATTCACTTGCCTCAAATAGTCAAAAAATCACTCCGAAACTTGAGTCTTCCCCCTTCATTGGACTTCCAAATAAATGCAATCTATTCAAATTGGCAATCACAATAAGATTTCAAAACTAATAACGCTCATATGTTATATGTTTAGCTTAGACCCACAAATTCATCCATACTAATAATCAAGTTTCTAAATCTTGATATCAATTAACATGCCAACTCTTTTAATTTTCTCCAAAGTTCAAGCCTAGGATTAAATCTCAATTTCTCAATACACCTAACGTCAGAATTAATCACATCATCAAATTTCATCATTCACTTATACTCTCTTTTTATTTCTAGGCTAATAAGGATAATATATAAGTGTAAATATGTATGGATATACCAAATTCACATGCCATTTTAAGTGGGATACTCTAAAATCTTGTACCTCTAAAAATGAAACTAACAGTTTGGCAGCCATATGAATTAAAGTATGTACAAATATATTGGCAGTGCATGAAACTATGTTTGAAAGTGTCATCATTACAAATTATTTAAATATAATATGTTTATTATTGTTTCTGATGAAAATTCTTCCAAATAACATTATATAAATAGTCAACTCTTCCAACTTATCCATTTAATAATTAATTAATATCTTACTCCTAAAACTAGTACATACGAATTAGAGATGAAAAGTAGGTAAATTCTTGTTTTACCTGGAACGTGAATGCATTCCTTGAGGCGCCGAATATTTTTCTTTTCTTTGTAGCTAATAAAAACTAAACCCCGTTCTACTTTAATTCATTCTCATACATGAGCCAAATGGGTAATATTAAATAGATTATGGACATGACCCATTAATTACTAATTATATTAATTATTAAAGAAATTTTATCAATAAAATACACATAATTAAATGAATAATTCAAAATTTTTACTAAAAATTTTAAAAAAGGATTTTTATGAAAGAGCGATGAGTATTTTTTTTAAAATGTCCTAGCTGATCATTATATTTAAAAACAATTTATAAAAAATCTAGTAACAAGAAGATTTAATCGAAAATATAGACAAATTCTTGTGGAGTCCAAAACAAAAAAAATGAAATAAAAAAAATCAAATGCTCCAATTTCTTCTTCTTCTTCTTCTTCTTCTTATTATTATTATTAACAATATATATGTTTTTTATTATTAATTTTTACCAATTAGTTATTTTAAAAAATAGAAGTTTGACTAGTATAAATTAATAATGTGACATAGATTAGTTTGTTAGAATTAATGTGATTAATTTTATATCTGAATTGAATTGAATTGAATTGTTATGTGCTCCTAAAATTTAGCATATATTAGGTATTTTTCAATTTTAACTTTATATTTTCAAAATTCATTAAAAGAAAATTAGGAAAGACCAATTCATTAGGAACAAACACATTCAATTTATTTAAACAATTAAAAAAGAGAAATCAATACAAAAAAATTAACGTAAACAAATTTAAGTTGATGATATGTATCTATTTTTATTTTTTAATTTTTTATTTAAATATTTAAATATTTATATAATATTTAATTATTAATTATTTTAAATTTTTAAAAATTGTGATGTTGTTATGTTGCATTTTTCTTCTTCTCCTATTATCTATCTATATATATAGATTCATCTTTACCCTTTATATATATGTTATTATATATTCCACTAGAGTGCGCGTGTGCGTGTGTGCATGCACGCGAGTGTAATAATATACTACTTTATAAAAAAAAGACTTTTTAATAAATTGAGATTTGATAAGTGATTTTGTTGTATTATATGTCATCCTACTTTATCTATAGAGTGACATGATTATCTTTAAATTAAAATTCAAAAGTTAAAGGTATAAAAAAATTGATAGTCTTTTGTCAATATAAGTCTTTTGTTTCAATATATATATATATTAATTTTATGGATCTCATATGTATTAATTTATCTATTCAATAAACAAATATGATAAATCTAAAAAAATCAAAAGGAATAACTAATGAGAGCAATATGATATATCAACTTAGTATTTTGTTTATTAAAAATATATCAACACAAAATAAAAAGACTTACAAAATTAAAATATATAGAGCACACAAATTTACAATTCAACATTACTGTACAACGAAGAAGAAATAGTTAGAAAAAATTCTTACGAAACAAAATAAATATTAAATAAATAATAATAGATCGAAATGTGAATATATTATTTAGGAAAAATCACTATACAAAGCAAGAAATATTTTGGTTTTTTAAGTACATATAACAAAAAAGAGATAATTTTCTTTTCTTTTAAGTGACAGACTTTAAATTACGTCAATATTAATTCAATAAATCACATCAAAACTAGATTTGATTATTTCAAACTTTATTTTATTGCTAGTGTACAATGTGTTTCAAACTAATGTTCAAGAGTAAGTAACATGAAAACATGGTTTGTCCCTAATGTCATTTTCGTATTATTATTTGACAAAAAATATACTAACAAAATTTATCGAAATGTTTGTGGATATTTGATTAATGCATGTTGAAGTTAAAACTGAGAAATTAAGTTATTGTTATTTTGATTACTCTGTACAAAAAAAAAGAACAATTATTGCATGACAGAGAAAGAACTTTATATACATTGAAACTTAATGAATTGAAAAATAAACTTACATATAATTAAACTCTATCTTTGTTTATTTTTTATTGTCCTTGAATGCATGATGGCGTGTTGAATTGAACTCCTTTTTAAATACTGAAATACCATATTATTTCTTTGTTGAAGAGGGTAAGATTTGTTTCTTTGTTGAAGAGGGTAAGAATTTGATTTAATATGGTTAGCGAAGAATGTTCTTATTGTTATCATCCTGTATTATAAAGTTAGCCAAAAAAAGACAGAAATAAAATAAGATGAAACAGAAAGTAAACAGCATACAAGAAATAATCTGAGTCTACAGAAATTACTGTGTCTCCTTAAAAAATTTAATCCCCTCACTGTACCCGAGGTTATGGATTAATTTCTTCCAAGATAAAATGAATTAATCCTGTTAAAGAAATAGTGGTACCTCAAATTTCTTTAACTTCAGCGAACTTCAGAACAACAAGAAGTCAGACTCAGTCGATCGACACTTGATTTTGAGAGAAAAATGTATGCAGAGAAGGAAAAGTTCAGTGTTTGAAAAAATGAAAATTGACTTCCTTTTATAGCCATTTTCAGCAAGAAAGTGTATGTTCAGAGAAATCTGTTCAGACCCGTTTTTATTCAGAAAGTTGTGTCTTTTGAAAAAAATAACAATTTTTCGGAAAATGTGTCTGTTAGAAAAATAACGTCTTTTAGGAAAATAACGACTTTTCGGAATGTTATTGTTACCTGCGAAATTAATTTTATTAATTAACTAATTAACTAACGTTCTGAATTAATTTATAAGAGATAATATTAACAGGATTTATTTGATTAACAAAAACTGATTGAATAAATTTTGTCCAAAACATTTATCAATCCGAAGCCGACGACGACGCGAGGGGGCATCTTCTTAGTTCTTTAAGAAGTAATGTAAGTGTTTCTTATATAAGGACAACAATTTTCCTTTCTTTTGCCGATATGGGAGAAATGACTTTTCATTTGCACTTTGCAAATGACTTTTCATTTTCCCTCCAAAATAGTTCCCTCACTTTTCATGTTCTCTCTTTTCTTTTCCCATTCACACTTGCTAAACCCAACACTTTTTGTGTGATTCTTTTGTGTTTTATAGTAAAAGTTGCTATTTATATTTTTGATTTAATAATTAATTAAGTATTATGTGAAAGTATTAGAGATAAGACGTAAAATCTTGGAAAACTGTTCACTTAAACCGCCATGATAAAAGGTTAATGTAACTTTTTAAAAAAAATAAATAAAAGAAAAACAAAACTTTTTTATTATCTTTAAAAGTATAACGTGTGTTTTAAATAATATGAAACTTTTGTAAATTTAACTTTTAAAATTGCAACAAAATTGAGGTCTTAAAAACAATTTAGATCTAGTTAGTTAGTATATATATAATTTGAATATTATAATTAGTTTTAAAATAGTTCTGACGATTTGGGTATCAATATTATAATTAATAATATAATTACTATAATTACTATTATTATTATTATTATTATTGTTATTATTATTAAAAATATAATAATATTTTTAATATTAATTTTTACCAATTAGTTATTTAAAAATATAGAAGTTTGACTAATATAAATAAATAATGTGACACAGATTAGTTTGTTAGAATTAATGTGGTTAATTTTTAATTTGAATTGAATTGTTATGTGCTCCTAAAATTCAGCACAATTATCTATATACTAGGGAACATAGTCGCGCTTCGCGAGAGTGTTAAAATATGTGTACTAGAATCAACTTTGTTTTCGATTAATTATATGTCAATTATATTATTTGATCTTATCATTATTTCTTAATTTTATTGTAGGGAGAAGGGGAAAAAATCTCTCAGTTTTATTTAATAGTTGGTTTTACCTTCAATTATATCATCCGATCATTCATACCTGATATCATCTACAAAATTATGATATGTACTTTTCAATTGTACAGAAAACCTTAAATTAAATAAAATTACTCATTTTAAAAAAGAAATAATTCATCATTCAATCTTAATTCATGTCCGATCTCTACCTATCTAAACTCAAACAAATAAAACTCATGCTGGATTCATCTAATTTAATCTTGCAATGAATAGTAATCATAGCCATAACCGCACTTGAACATAATGCAAGTTCATTATATTTTAATATTTAAATAAAAGAAAATGGTGAATGTAATGGAACATGTGAGAATTTTTTTATTCTCCATTAAAATGGAATGTGAAAGAATGTGCTAGTTCATTAATGTGTAATATTAAAAGGTTAGCAAAATATTGACATACTCTTAACCACATATTAGGCTAATTTATTAGATTAGAAGTCATATCAAAATAAGTTAATATTATTTTGTAAAATTGAGAATTAATTATAGATAAGGTAAAATGAAATCTTTCATATGGTGAGTTGTGACTACTTATTAACAAATCACACAAATGTGAATATTCATTTTTCTTTACACCTTTCCATTATCTTTTTTAATTGCAATAAAAAAATTAAAATGAAGAAAACAATCAAATAAAGAAGAAAAGAAAAAAGATAATATAAGATTGATAACTAATATTGTACCTTTTTTTAGAAAAGAAATCAACTTAACAAAACAAAGCAACTTTCTATAGTTCTTTCAACATACCAATATTTTTATAAATTGAATGTGAAAAATATTTCATGTTAAATAAAAATAATTAATTTTACTTTGGAATATAGAAATAACATAAAATAAATAAGTAATGAAAAATATATGGTAATTTAAAGATATGAGTTGTAATCCACTTTTTTTTTTCTAAAGTCTCTTTTTGATATTTATTTCTTGGTATGAATTATGGCACAAACGTTTTTTAAGAGAGATTTTTTTTCCAGTTCTCTTATATAAAATCTAAAAGAATAAAGAGATAAAAATTGTGATACAAAACATTTTTTAAGACAGAATTTTTTTAATTTCTCTTAAATAAAAGCTACAAGAATAAAGAGATAAAAATTGTGATACGAGCGTTCTTTCAGAGGAATTTTTTTATTTCTCTTAAATAAAAGATAAAATAATAAAAGAGATAAAAATTTAAAAAGAAAACTAAAAGAATTTTAAAAAATCAATTAAATGTATCCATTATTTATGAGACCAAATTCCAATTATTTTTATAAAATGAATGTGAAAAATATTTCATGTTAAATAAAAACAA
This sequence comes from Solanum lycopersicoides, assembly GCA_022817965.1. Classification (NCBI taxonomy): domain Eukaryota; kingdom Viridiplantae; phylum Streptophyta; class Magnoliopsida; order Solanales; family Solanaceae; genus Solanum; species Solanum lycopersicoides. The sequence goes on along the minus strand of CM040628.1, from coordinate 13,119,057 downwards.
TAAATATAGAAATAACATAAAATAGACGGAGAAGGGCCTAAAATATCCTTAAAGTAATGAAAATAGTACAAAATTATCCCTCATCCACCTATTTGCTTCTAAATTTCTTTGTCATTCACCTGTTGACTCCAAAATACACTTGTTATCAACCTTCAGGTCCAAATTTGACCACTTCTTTAACAAATTTTTATTTAAATTATTAAATATTTTTAAAAATATGTGGCACTCACCTATTGATTATAATTTAATTAATTAATATAATTTATAAACTCACCCATATCCACCCATTACTTTTTAAACCTGCCCAAATTCAACCCAATTAAATCACATGCTCCAAATTATAATTGCCCACCTATTAAACATAATCTTTCACCCTTGTTGTCAACATCATCTTCTTTCTCCCCTCTTTTCTTTTTCTTTCTAAAATGTATATTCTTTTTCTTATTTCTTTTCCTTTCTTAATTCACTTTTTAGATACGATATAGAAATTAGATAGTTCAACTGTCGTATATTCTTTTTGAAAAATAATAAAAGAATCAATACAATAGTTTTATAGATCATAAGTAAAAGAAAATTTATAAAAAATTTTCATTGTAAATGCTAAATTGTTCCGAAGGCAATTTCTTGAAAATTCTTGTGGAGATCGCTTAAAATAAGAAGAGTAATTATAAACCATGTAATTCTTCTGCACCCATTTCAGCCTCTTTTGGTTTTTGTTCTCTAAACTCTTCATTCAACCATGAATTGCTTGATGAAGTTAAAGAATTGGAATTGCAAAAAGATGGAGAACTGTGATACAAGCATTCATATTGAAGTTTGTCACACCCTATTCTTTCTCAAAATTGATTAATGTATTCGAGAGTAAGAGTTTTTCCAATTAAAGTGACATTTTGAAAAATGATTATTTTATATTTTGGTGTTCCAAGTCATCTTGTTTAGATCCCTAATCAAAAGAAAATTTGACTCTTTATGTTGTTTTGTCTACGAAAATAGAGATCGGGTAAGAAATTCTGTTGACCAAGGGGAAGGTATTAGTCATCCCTCGAGTCCCGTGGTTCTATTACGGTCGCTTTATTGACTATATGTAACGACCAATTTGATCGTTTTGACTACTAGAGTTTTTCATTGCATAAAAGACTATTTTCATAGATTCTAAATAGGTATTTTGGACTATTCTTAACCATAATTATATAACTATGTGGTAATTTGAATAATTAAGATTAATAATGAATCACTTTTCTATTTATTCCTTTTAATAATTAGGTTACTGAATAATCCATAGAAAATAAAATAAAAATAAAAAGAAGAGAAAGAGGAAGCCGCACATCGAAGGCAGCAACCCCAGGTACCCAATCGGTATGTATTTTCGGATTTAGCAATTAATAGTGGTACTAATGCGTATTAAATCAATGATTAGTCAATCATAGTAGATAATGATTGCTAAATGGTTAAGGTGGTATGCTTAATGGAAAAATTGGAAATTTGATCTGTAGTTTAATTTTCTTATTCTGTTAGTAAATTTATGTCTTATTTTAATGGAATATTGTATTTTACTTTCTGTAAAGTCGTCATTATCATAGGCAGGGAATTGGGGGAGTTATGGGTCGTGCATATTTTATAAATTTTTTTAGCTTTGAAAGTCACTAGTTCACCAATTCTTTTTTTTTTCCTTATAATGTTGAATGAGGTTTAAAATTGTTTCAATGGTCTAAAAATATTTATATGTATTAGATTATATGTTAGTGCTGCCAACATGGTGCCTGCAATCATCGGTAATGATTACCAAATGATTGAGGCATTTCAATGGTTTTTGATGTTAAGAATTAGAACATAATATGGTTGAGGTGTTGGTTGCCACTGGTTCCGTAACCAGTGACTTTAATTTCTAAACTTTATAATTTTGTTATTATATTATAACTTAAATTTTAAATATATTGAGATATGTAATTAAATATTAGGTGTATTGAATTAGTTAAATCATACTAAAGTTATGCTAATTAAAGGAGTTAAGATTTACCTTAGGTTTGAAATTTAGGAAGTGGATTATAAAATTAGGTGAGTTTTTGGGTCTAGGATAGACATAGAATAATATGAGTGTTTATAGACTCGTTAACTTACAAATTATGCATATATACTTGATAGATTGGAAAGGTTCGGAGGCACTGAGGAAAGGAAAAGTATTGGAGAAGTAGCGTACTTGACTTCGTTCTTCGGTGGAGGTAGGTTATGGTTTATGATATTTGATAGTGAACACTTAATAGTGATTGTTTTATCGAAAAAGGTATTTTTTGTAAGAATTTCGACTTTTTAGAGTCGCCACTTAATTTTTGAAGAAAAATCAAGAAAACTATGTTTTCAAAAGACTTAACAGAAAAATCATTTGAAAACTAAAAAAAGGGGGTTCGGGAATTCCTATTTATATCTTAGGAAGGTGTTAGGCACCTAAAATATCCGCTAATGCGGTTATCCAACAACTAACTTAATTTGGCTAAACTTACAATTGCGATAAAAGAAATACTCTTTGGAGTTTATTTGAAAGATGAAAGCCGAAAATTAATTAAAATTGTTTTTTTTTTTTTTTTTGAAAAATTTATCTAAGTGAACAATTTGCAAAATTATTGGTTTTAAGTTGATAAAATACTTAAGGCGTTATGCGGGGATTCGGATTTTCTAACTTTTAAACCAAACGACAATTAAAACAATTAAATAATTAAAAGCACATAAAGAGATAGGGAGAGAGATTTGGGTCCAAATCCGAGTTTTCTGTCCGCCTTGACCGGAATTTGGACCCACCTGTTTTGGGTTTTTGCCCCCTTTTTTTTTTTTTTTTTTATTTCAACCCATTTGTACCTGTCCTAAACTAAACAAATAATTACACAAAATAAATAAAGTAAAGTGAAAGACGACAAGGGCTTATGCCCAAAACAACAAGATACAACATGTAAAGAAAAATAATGGGCTTCTTGGCCCCAAAACTTCAACTCTCTTCCGCTTTGGGACCTGTACGCCAATTTTAAGGTCTTGACTTGAATCTTTAAAAGATAGTTTGACTTGAAATAAAGAATAGGGCCCTTGTGTCCCAATAGGTGATCTCAAGTGGAGAAAAAAAAAAGTAATTGAAACAAGTTAGTATATAAATCGACTCGATATGGAACAGAAAACATGTACTAATTGCTAAGAATATATATGCCAACTCAAAAGGGGACCACATTAACATACTATCCTACTAAATCGATGACTTCGAACAACTCACACATAAAATTAAATAATAAAATCACTTAAGGTCCAAACAAGCAATGTAAATGTGTTTATTTTGTGTGATAAACGATACAGAGATATCAAAAGGCATGATTATGCACCTGTGCAAATATTTGACAAGCTTCAAAATCCAAATCAACAAAAAAATAAAAAATAAAAATTGAAATTGCTAAACTTTAAATGAGCAAAAAATTGGAAATTTTAGCACATGTGGGGGAAGAAAGATTTAAGTAATTTTATGCACATAGGAAAATAATTCTAGTCTTATTTTATGGCAAGAGATCATCCACAACTTTAAAATAGGGTTAAGAGTCCTTAAAACGTTACGGAGGATCACACAATAGTCACTTAAGATTTGCCAACTACTAAATACTATGTCTCCCAATAATATGATCAGCTAAGCTATATTACTTGAAATAATGTTCTTTTTTTTTATAGGCAAAAAGATCAAGTCAAGTTCAAATGTAGTAGCTAATCCAAAACCAAATAAAGTCAACACATATGCGGATAAGAGCCTGAGGAATGAAAGACGCCGCCAGATATATAGACTAACCGAATCACAAGAAGAATGAAATAGGCTAGAGAACAGAACAAACAAAAACACAAACGCTACAGAGAAAATGCTATAAACTCGAGTTGATGTATATCACTTTCAACTAAAAATCGAATAGCATGAAAATTTGATTTAAACAAGTTATACTAGGCAGTAAGACAATAAAGATATTCAAAGAACATGTCAAATTAATCGACTGGAGCAAACATAAACTTCACAATACATGCTACCAGTTATTTACATCTAACAAAGAACAATATTGTATGTAGTTGGTGGCAAGACAGGCTAAGATCAACTCTCAAACACTCTAATGCTCAACTAGACATGAAATTCATTATGGTGACTAAAATAAGCTAGTATCTTCAGCATGCTTATCAATAGTTAGAAAAGGGAAATGAACCACAATTTTAACGGAAACAATGAAACCAGAGCAACAAGGAACGGGAACTTTACTAAAAATTTCTCAACTCATGGAGACGACTAAGAAAAGTTTCTCAAACCAAATCATTCGACTATCACACACGGGAAATGGAACTAAGATGACAAAATATTCAAGAAATTATGAAAATAAACCAACAGACGGCTTCAAACTCATAGAAGAATAAAATAACATAATATCAACTAAAGAGTTGGGATAGAAAGAAGTTTACCTTCTTGTGTGCAGCGACGGGACAATGAGAAGGAGGACGACGGACTTCACCACACAAATGCGAACCCGAACAGTAACAGGAAGACCCAAGTAGAATCTCGAGTCTCGAACAAGCGCTCGAGGAAGCAGATTAGAATGTGAGCTAGAAATGGGATGCTCTGCCTGAAACTTAATTACTCCTTTTACCTTGAATTTGTATTTTTCACGTTTTTTATAACTAATCGCTTAAGCTTTTCCTCTGTTTTAGTAAAGAAACTTCGACTAAAATCTTCAATAATCTTCTCTAAAAAATCTCCATACCTTTCCCTTTTTCTACCAGCCCTCAACTCTTTGCAACTATTCCTACGCCCAATGAAGAACAAATATAAAAACAAGAAAAATCTCAAAAGAAAAGGATTTTCCCTTCCCCCTCTCTATTTTCCTATTTCCTTTTGAGAGTTTTCTGTGGGAATTTTCGACCCCAAAAAAATCCAAAAAATCCCCCTTCTGAAAAAAAAGAAGAAGAACATATATAGAGGGAGATTAGGGTTTTAGATGAAAGGGAAAAAGGGCTCCATATCGAATTCAGGCCCAACAAATTTCGTTCAAAAACTGAATTCTAATCCTAAAGGAATATCCACAAACGGTTCTCCCCAAATTTGAACGGATAGAAATCCGCAATGGACGATCGAGATCATCTCCCTCGACTTTGACACAATGTGGCTCAATCCTATGGCCACAAGGACGAGTAGCTCCTGCTGTACCTGCCATAGCTACTGGAAATGCAGGAAATCGTACGAGAAAAAGAAAAAACGCCAGATTGGAGAAGGCGCGTACATGGTCTGGCTTACTGTTCACGCGCGATGCTCTTCCGCGTTTTGGATCACTGCTCAGCATTGCCCTTCTCTGCTAAAATGGGACAAAAGGGCGAGTGGGCCGGGTCGAATTGGACGGGAATTAAAGGGAGATGGGTCTGGGAATAAAAGATTGGACAGTGGGCCACTGATTTGGGTAAAGGAATTAAGGGAAATTGGGCATGGGAATTGGTTCGGATTTAGTTCTCCAAAGAATTAACAATTAGGCCAAACCAAATTAAATTTCGATTTAGACAAACTTTTAAATAAGACGAACTAACATAATCAATTTGGGAGCTTCTCAATCTCAATGAAACAAGGTAATTAGTTCTAAAATAAATAGTTTAATTATAAACTAAATAACTCGACGCTTCAACTATTAGTTTAAACTAAAAAAAACAACTTGCCTTAAAGTATAAAATCTTTTGAAACAAATTTTGATATTTATAAAATGTCTACATATATAATCATGTCGAATAATGCATTATCACAACAACTATAAAGGTTGACAAAATTAGTTAAATAATTTGCAAAACGTATATACGTATATACATATATATATATATATATGTATGCTTAATTTTATAGAACTAATCATTTTCAGTCGTTTTGAGGTTGAGAAAGCTCGCTAATTAATTACTATCGAGGAGGATCAAAATTGGGTGTCAACAACTGTCCCTCATTTTACTCGGGTTGATGCAAGAAATTCGAGGAAAATGAAATTGACCAATCCAATTTTGACCGACCACACATTCGTCTTTCAAGGAAAGGATTTTGGTATGAACTTTAGGAATTATGGCCGAACCCTGAAACTGGGTTTCCTACATATCTCAGGCTATATGAGAATTCAGGCCGTTTGTAGTTCGATACGCTAGATTTAACGCACGATTTTGGAAGAATTCAAAAGTCATCTCGATACCGGATTATGAAGGTACCGAAATGCTCGAGAATGATATTTAAGTGCTAATGTTGGAATACAGCCGAGTTTTCAACATTGAGCTCGCCTACATATCCTTAAACCTTAGGAATCAGTCTGTTTGTAGTTCGACTCGATCGGTTGAAAAGGAAATCTATTATGCTAGATAACCTTTGGCTCTGGACAAGTGACAAAATTAAACGAGTATGAAAAAGAGGCTTGTAACCTCTTAGCCATGAGTGTGGCGCGCTTCACACCCATAGTTAAGAACTTACACGGACATAATTTCCAAAGCTCTTGGCGCATTGTCACTCAGATTGGAAACTTGCTTCCGGTAGACGCCCAAATTTCCGGATGCGAAACCGAAACTGACAACAACCAAAGAAAGAAAAACCCAGATGCCTTCTGATAGGGGTGTGGTTTGATTGTGGTGGAAGTCGCTCCTCTGCTCGCGTCCTAAGAGTTTGACAATCCTCTTTGGACTATGTCCTAGTTCGCTGCTAAGAAAAAGTTCCACGTTGTGCTGCATCCTTGTTGATGTCGTCCGCACCTGTGGTTTGTTCTTGGAGAATTCATCCTTTCGGATACTCTCGACAAAGACTGAGATAAAACTCGTCAGCATAAAAAAAATGCAATTTAAATGGGAGATAGTGTCTTTTACTGTGTTGACACTTAGTTGTTCTCCTTCTTCATTTGACGTCAACTCGATCGGTTTGACGTAAAGCAAATAAAGCTTATGTCTTACGCTTGCGATATAATCTTCAATGTACATCTTGATTTGATGTCAAAATAAGTAAATGCTGATGCGGTGTTGATATTTCTTCGTTGTCGTCTTCGACAGTTTACTTTTATCAAAATAAAAGAATGCAGTTGATGTTGAGGGGTAAATATTTCTTTTGTGATGCATGCTTTTACCATCGTAGTGCATGATTTCTTGCGGTGTATGCATATCTTCTCGTGATGTATAAATTCCTCAAGGTATGAAATCTTCTTGCGATGCATAAATTTCTGCGAGGCGTGAAGTCTTCTCGCGACGCATAAATTTTGCAAAGTATGGAATCTTCTTGCGATGTATAAAATTTTGCGAGGGATGGAATCTTCTCACAATGCATAAATTCCGCAAGGTATGAAATCTTCTTGCGATATATAAAATTTTGCGAGGGATGGAATCTTCTAACAATGCATAAATTCTGTAAGGTATGAAATCTTCTTGCGATGTAGACAATTTGCGAGGGATGAAATCTTCTCGCGATGCATAAATTTCGCAAGGTATAAAATCTTCTTGCGATGTATAAAATTTCTGTGAGGGATGAAATCTTCTTGCGATGATTGGATATTGACTCGCGATGCATGATCTTCCGCGATGCATGAATATTGACTCGCGATGCATGTTCTTCCGCGATGCATGAATATTGAATCGCGATGCATGTTCTTTCGTGATGCATGAATATTGACTCGCGATGCATGTTCTTCCGCGATGCATGAATATTGACTCGCAATGCATGTTCTTCCGCGATGCATGAATATTGACTCGCGATGCATGTTTCTTCCGCGATGCATGAATATTGACTCGCAATGCATGTTCTTCTGTGATGCATGAATATTGACTCGCGATGCATGATCTTCCGCTATGCGTGAATATCCTCTTGTGATTAAATCTTGATGTCATCCTTGATACCAAATGAAGATAGTGCTTGAATCGAGCAACATAGTGATCTTCTGAGTGCCTTCTGGATAATCACGTCGTCTTAATTGACGATAATGGTAAAATGACTTCCGGATAGTATATCGTCTTGATCGACAATAAAATAAATGACCCTTCCGGGTAATGTATAATATCATATCTGACATTATAATGCAGACGACATCCTTTACGAAAACCGTAAACTCTTTCTTGAGACTTTCGCTTGATTCACCTTCGAATTTTAGCTGGACGTTTCCTTGCAAACTTCATGTTGTTGAGAATTGACTGAAATAAACAAATCATATTCCTATGTCTCTGGTATAAGCAATATCAAATAATTCCTGCGTCTACAAGAATATCGCTAAATTCTGGGAAAGCTTTTCTCCTCCCTCGACTTCTACATATTCATATATCGGAGGAATCTGCTGATACCAAAGCAAAGATATAAACCTACATTCACAGAAAAACTGTTAGTTTTAAAACGAACTGATCTGTGTCGATTCTTCAATCATCCGCTCCTCGTCCTGCTATCTCTGGTTGTTTTCCAGATCTCCCGACTCTTGATAGACAAGACAGAATATTTATGCCAAAACAAATAAAACATAATTTTTTTTTTTTTAAGAAAATAAATTTTCGAGAAGTAATATTTTGAAAAGGGTCACTGCCAAATGTCATGTCCCGTCATGCTTAGCGAACTTCTTTGAGTTTGGATGCTCAGAGGTTTATTCGCTAGGGAGTATTCACAATCACTCCAGACTGTCGATAAACCCATGTTGAAATTTTGAGGCCATCCTCAAAATTTCTGTCCCAGTTACAAGTTTTGTTTATCTTCAACTGTCGGTAAATAAATCAATGGAATTTTTGAGATCCTCTCGAAAATTCTGTCTCATTTGCAAATCTTAAAACCCCTTTGATCTTGACCCGCTGAGGAAAAAAAAATCTTCTTCTCAAGAATTTTTGAGACCCTCTCAAAAATTCTGTCCCAGTTTCTACTGTAAAGAAAAATAGAAATCTTACGGGACATATGACCGAACCCTTGTGGCGCCTACAAATCCCGTTGAGGCAGGAATCAGGTCAAACGTAGTTCCCTTTCAGGGTTAACAACAAATAAGAAAATTTACAAAGAAATCGACCGAGGCCGACAGAGGCCGCCTACGTATCTCATTATTGAGAATTCAGGTCGAACATAGTTCAAATACAAGGAAATATTTAAAAGGGAATAAAGGGGTGACCGAGGCCGACATAGGCCGCCTACGTATCTCATTCTTGAGAATTCAAGTCAGACGTAGTTCATTACAAGAGGGATAAAATTTTAAAACAAAGCAAATACAAGCAAATGAACAATTACAAGAAAATAGTAGAAACGCAAACCAAATCTTCACACATAGTATCTCTTGACAGCATCTGAGTTGATCGGTTTTGGACAAGCGGTCCCATCCATATCTGATAGGACCAATGCACCTTCAGATAATACTTTACGAACCACGTAGGGTCTTAGCCAATTTGCTGCGAATTTTTCTTTGTACTCGTCTTGATGAGGAAAAATGCGCTTAAGGACCCATTGACCGATTTCAAAAATTCTGGCTCTGACTCTCTTGTGGAAAGCACGAAACATTCTTTGCCGATACAACTAACCATGACAAACGGCAACCATTCTCTTTTCATCGATCAGAGTTAACTGATCAATTCTATTGCTAACACATTCAGCATTACTTAGCTCAGCTTCTTGGATAATTCTCAAGGATGGTATCTCAACTTCGGCAGGTATGACTGCTTCTGTTCCATACACTAGCAAGTATGGAGTAGCTCCAGTCGACGTTCTGACTGTCGTTCGATAACCCAACAAAGCATATGGCAGCATCTCATGCCAACCTCGGTGATTATCCATCATTTTCCTCAAAATCTTTTTGATATTTTTATTGGCGGCTTCTACAGCTCCATTCATTTGAGGACGATAAGCGGTCGAGTTTCGATGAGTAATCCTAAACTGCTCACATATCTCTCTCATCAGGTGACTATTGAGATTTGCACCGTTATCAGTAATGATGGATTCTGGCACTCCAAATCTGCATATTATATTGTTGCGAACAAAATCAGCTACAACTTTCTTGGTGACCGATTTGTACGAAGCTGCTTCCACCCACTTGGTGAAGTAATCAATAGCAACCAAGATAAATCTATGTCCATTGGAAGCGGCTGGCTCTATCGGACCGATGACATCCATGCCCCAAGCTACAAACGGCCAAGGTGAACTCATAGCATTATGTTCGTGAGGCGGCACTCGTATCAAATCACCATGCACTTGACATTTATGACACTTCTGCACAAACTTGC